>RJWT010049534.1:0-10986 GCA_004365215.1 Cuniculus paca | reverse complement strand
AAATAGAAAATTACACATTTTGGAGCTGACTTCATATGCTTATATCTTTTTTTTCCCATAAACTCAGAAAGATGCAAGTTTATTATTTTTTTAATTTTAAAAAACAAAACAGAAAAAAGAATAGAAATAATACAGAATTTCAGGGGAAAAAAAGTAAGAAATCAACACTAGTTAGTTAATACATTCTATACTGTTATCTTAGAAGTAGTTGTTCAGGTTACAAGATCTAGGCATAAAAAATGATCAAATAATCAAACAATGACAGCACAAACTGTTGTTTTGATGAATTAACAGAGATTAGTAGTATAGTTACCTACCTTGCACACATATACATACATACAGCTATATGTGTAAACCTACATACATATAATCTTCTCCTTTCTTCGATTTCTCCTTTCCCCTATCCCAGTTGTTGTTTCTTTTTGAGTGCTTTCTTACTTTTTCATTATTACAATATCTTTTGTACATTTTGGATCTTATTACTCTTTCAGTTTTTGTTATGATCTGTGTCTAGGTGGGCCCCCAAACCTCATGCAGTGGTGGAAGTGGCTGAATCTAGCCTTTGTGGTTTGTTTGTTGTCTAGCACTGGGATTGGTTGTTTGAGTGCTGCACCCGCCCAGGGGTGGAGCCGGCATACAAAGTAAGGTCAGGAAGGAGGCAAGCCTCCCCTCTTTTTTGCCCTGTTTGCTCTTGCCACGTGGAGCCAGGCTGCCCCTCACATGCCACCCTGCCTTGGAACCAGCTAAGTATGAAATGAAATCTCCAAGAACTGTAATAAATAAACCTTCCCTTCCCCAATTTTAAGTGTCGGGTATTTTGTCTCAGTAAAGAGAGAGAAGTAATCAAGACAGTTTTTATTATTTATTTTTTGCACTAGGGAGACAATACAATGTTTACAAATGTGAGTCTGATTTATTTCACTTATGACTGTAGTCTCAAGTTGCCTCCATTTACCTTATAAGAATGATTCAGTTGGTTTCTTTTTCTCCTGAGGACAATATCCATGTAGATGAGGCTATTTTTTTTCATGTTATTTAGTTAAAATTAGGAGAAAGAAAAGAGGCACTGTATTCAGATAGTAACTTCAAACTATAAATCTAGTTTTGTTTTTTAATAGAAAAAAGACAAAATTAAATATATTATACCTCAATTCTATGACCCAATAGTCAAGATAGAACAAAAAAAAATGATAGAAGAGTATATAATTAGAGGCTATTTTGTTAACATAAAGAGAGAAAAAGAGTTTAGACAAAAGGACTTAGAAATAATGAATACATAAAAATGTTCCAAAATTCATAAAAAGAAAGACATATAGATACAAAAACTAGAATAAAAGCAAGGCATACCCAGAGGAGCAAACTAAAAGTCACCTTCTGATCAAAATGGAAAGTTAAAGATAAAATGCACACACATACACATACTCACCAACAAGCATAAAAGAGGTATATGTTATCTACATGGGGAAAAAAGCAAACAGTTTATCAATTATTTCCTAAAAAAAGAAGGTAATTTCATTCCTTTCCCAGTTCAACAGTGCTAGTAAGTTCAGTTCTACTTTTGGTTTTGCTTTTATTCCCTATAGCAAACCCTATGGAAAATATTTTTAAACTTCACTGTAGCAAGGTAAGAAAATACAAAAGGAAGCAGAATTTGTTAAAATTAATTGAAATAACACACTACTAGAGATAAATGCTGAGGCAATTTCTCTGCAGTATTTCCAGATGTTTATTGTGCATCCAACAGGGATCCATCTAGTCTTTTGCATACTATCCACTGATGACAGGCAGTTCCCCTCAGGGTCTGGTACCCTTCCATCTGCAAAACAGCCAGAGGATGTAGGGGATGCTGAGCTTCTAATGGCTGAGTGAGTATATGCGACTATCTCCATCAACGCAAGTGTGAAACCCCAAGGTCTTCATGTAGCTTAATTTTTATAATTTCTAGGAGGTAGAAATTTCATCAGTGGTTGGTGATCTGGCCCATGTCAAATGTGAATAATAAACAGTTGCAAGTTGCAGACGTATTCTTGGACAGGACAGCATTTCACATGAAAATTAGATAAGAGAAATGTGATAAGATTAATGTAGAAAGCAGTTACTGTCCTTGGGTATCCCAGGTAGTCCAAAAGTAGTCAAAATATAACATGCCTAGGTCTTCAAAAATTAGAGTCATAAATTAAAACTCCAACTACAGAAGCTGTCTTTTTTCCATATTTGGTGATAGGGCAATAGCAAATAATTTAACAGAGAATGTTCCATTTATGAACAGCTAAAATGAAAACTGTAGAATCTCCCAAACTACGTGAATATATCTCCACCATTTGGCTATTGTGTTTTTCTTTTAGAATTTTATAAAAATACATAAAACATGTTTTATTTAAAAAAACACATTTGCATATAAAAGAAAACTAAAAACAGCATGCACATGACATGGGCTTATTTCTCCCTCTTGTAAAAGATTTCTGGAACCAGATATTCCACAGCTGATTAACAGCTCTGAGACTCTCAGAGACACAGGCCCATCTACCATTTTGTCTGACCATGCTCCATATGTAACTTCCCAATCTCACTGATAGTCTAAAATAGCTGCTGGAGCTTTGTCCTCGACTTCTGCATACCACATCACAGGAATGAATCACAAAGGACACCTGTGCCCTGGTTTTTGATGATCTTTTCAATGAACTTCCTGAAAGTCTCATCCAATAATTTTTTTTCACCTCAATGGTCAAATAGGCATACGGCTACATTTTACTTCCTAAAAAGTGAGCTAGGAAACAGTCTAACAGGCTTCATTAGCACATCAAATTGTGTGGTGTTCTAAGGATGGAAGTCACTGCTATAGTACCTGATTCATAAGATTAATAAAATCAGGTTCAAAATTGGTCTTAAGTGGAACAAGGCAACTTCCCTCAAGCATTATTTCTGTGTTTCTGGTGAGCTTTTTCTTCAAAAAAAAAATCATTCATAAACTTTGGACTTCATTTGGCACTGAAATTCAGTACAAGTGAAGAGGCCAAAGACCAAGAACAGAGGTAGCATAACAGTACAGCATCTTTTCGTGGGACCTACAAAGACTTACAGGAGATACACAGTGGCAAGGATACTGTCAGTGCAAGATGCGGTAAGGCTTACTCTTGTCTTCTGCCATAGTCCTTAGTACTTGGGAATTATATCACCACTGAAAGGAGCACACATGATCTGTGCCCTTTGTCCTTCCTCTTTACAGAGCTTTAATTAGAGACTCTCTGGGTCCTTGAACCAAAATGGCACTTTTGGGATCATACTCTGACAGGGCTGAGGATAAGAAGTCAGCACCCAGTTGTTCCCTAATTCTCTCTTGGCCTCCAGTTAACCTTCATTCTGGAAACCATGTTTTCAATAACAAACAACCCAAATGCTATTCCTGACCTTACAGTTCTTTATACCAAGTAAAAAGGGAAGAGTGGATGTTTAGCGCTATTCTTACAAGAATTCTGCTCTTATTAACTCATCACTCAGCTAACCCAAGGAATCTATGCATAAACAACACAAACCACATTACTGACATGCAAATTGGCTTCTGACAGAATTTAATGAATATTTGATCCTGCTGAATTTCATGTATTTCTTCATTAAGAAATGAAACAGTTGTATAAATGGCAGAGTACAACTTAGTAATGAGCACCTCTGCCAGGTTTTCAGTTGCTGCCTTTAGTGCCCTGAGATATAAAATTTAAATGGAAGGGTTAAACTTGAACTAAGACAGCAATATACAAAAATGGTAAATGAAATGTTAAAGATATTAATTCATTGAAATAATAGTCACGTTGATGCTTAACCAAATTTTTTTTCTACAAACACATTTTTTTCCAGAACCCTCAAATTTCATCATGTCAGGGCCAGGGATGTAGCTCAGGGGCACAGTACCTGCTTGGTAAGCACAAGGTCCTGAGTTCCATTCCCAGTACCATAAAAAAAATTTTTTTTCATTATGTTATAAATAACTTTTCCTGCCATCTTTCAGAATAGACATAGTCTCTAAGGTTTAATAGAATGTATTTTCCTAACTTGTAGAAAAATGAGAGAAGATACCCAGTTAGACCACTAACACAACAAAAAATGATATGTAAAATACAGTATTAAGACAAAAAGATACAACTGAGCTTACTGGATCATTTGTCCTGCATGTGTGTTATGTAGCTAACTGCTCTGCAAAATTTAATGGTAGGTCCTGTGTAGATAATTGAATGTTGTTTGTACCAGTGTTGAATGTTCTTGCTACCAACAAGAAAAGACAAGCCAAGGCAAGAAGAGGAAAAATGTCTGAAAAACTATTTGTAAGAAATGTAAGAAACGATTAATAAGAACCAAACATAAAGATTACCTACAAATAAAAATATACACTTACAATGTCATTCATTGCAGCATAGCTTTTGGTAGAAAAAAATGAGAAATAATCTAAATATTTATCAATATAAAATAGGTATTCAAACCACAAAAATTTAAATTCTGTAAAATGTAAGCAATCATTAGGATTTAGGTATTTCTTTCAATATTTCAATTTTTTTAATAAATCAATATAATTCTGATATGGAAGTAGATAATTACATCTTTTAAACAAAATTAGAAGTCCATTAGTTTGTTATTTATATGTAAAAGTCACTGTGGGTCTTTAAAATAAATAAGTACCATAAGCTAAATTTGGTGCATAAACATAATCTGTCATGATAAGTAAGCAACAAGGGACCTAGGAGGATTAACTTGATCACATAGTGCAGTGCATAAGATACAAGTGTTTTCACCGAGTGAAAAACGTCCTCAGGTAGAGACTTGACAAACAACGTTTAATCTCTGCGAGGAAATGTTACATAATAAAATGAAATCTTAAGAATCACTCATGGCACTCCCTGATAGCTGTTAAGACAGCAGCCAACTGAGGATTTCTGCCCCACTGCAACCAGGTATCAGATTACCAGCCCAGGTGCCCAGGTTTGCCTGCCCCTGCCCCACCTCCTTTTCTTCCTCTTGAACCAAAAGAGCTGATCAGAAACGTGTACCAAAGTACTAAAGATTCCAAAATTCAGAACTTGTAAGTAAGTGAATCAGGAACCAATAGGAGAAAAAACTATGGTCTTATTTCTTATAAACATGAAAGGCAACACTCTCACCTAAATTGAAATCCATTTAATAAGCAAAGAGTGACTTTAATCCTGTAATTAACAAATCAGCCATCATGGATCTGTGAGAGTCACTCACCACAGTGATGAAGAAACAGTCCAGTCCTTAAGTCCAACAGCAACTGCCTCCCTAGGCTCCATCCACTCACCTCTTAGCATGCACGACTCTGTACTCATCATTTTTGTGAGCAGTCATAGCAATAGTTTTGAATGTCTACTTTTTCTCATATTTCTTGCCCACTACCAGACTTAACACTCTGTAGTGCTGTTATTTCCTTGGTTCTTTACTGCACTAAAATGTCCTGATCCTAGTATTGGTCTCACTGGTGACAGAGCAATCTCAACCTTGTGCTGATATTTACTACAGAGTATTCTCTGGAAAACCAACTTTCATTTCCCAAGTCAAGCAAAGGAGACCTAAAAGTGAACTAACTACCCATTGGCTTCCAAACAGAGCAGTGTCCACAGTCACACTCATAAACTCCACCACTATAATATATCTCCTTTCAGGATAAAATAGTGACATAAAGAACAATTAAAATGTGGTTTCCTTGATAGTAGTTAGAAGGGGAAAATCCACAAATTCAGTCTATGAAAGCCTCTAAAAATAATGAACTGGCCAGGGAATTCATTTCTAAATCCTGCTGTCACATGCACCTTTTCCATCTCTGGGGGCATACACGAATTTATATACTTCTCCCACTCTTTGGTGCGTCCATATCTCAAACTTGCTGCTAAAGCTGTTCCAATCAGATCTTTGCTTCCTTGTAGACTTCCATACACTTCCACTTTATCAAACGTCTCCTTTCCTATCACCAGTGAACTCAATGTTGTGAAGTATAATGGTCACCTTTCGCTTTTCATTCTTATCCAAATCAGCATTTTGATGTAGGAGGTCTATGTTTTCTTTTTAACATACTTTTTTGTACTGGATTCCCAGGCCCCAAGCATCTCTTCTGTGTCCTCCTATTCCACTGACCACTTTTTTCACATTCTCCTTTACTGAATTCTCCTCCACCAACTCCCAATTTCTGAGATGTGATTCAAGATTCTCTCTTTGGTCTTTTTTCTCTTTTCTATGTACTCACTCCTGGGAAGATTTCTTACAGTCATGAATCTGTAAAAATATCTATATACCAAAGAGTACACATTTTTAAAATTATCATTCAAGATTTCTACTCTGACAAATTGACACGCTACTTGAGTGGTTAATATATATCTCAAACTCAAGTCCCAAATTCCAACTTTCTGTTCTTCCTCTCTCAGCTTATTTGCTTTACAGCCTTTCCCACCTGAATTGTGGCAGTTTTCATTCTCCTACTTACTGAAGTCAACAAACTTGATTGCTTACTTTTTCTCCTTATCCACATATTTTCTGTCAGAAATTCCTGCTAGTGTTACCTTCAAAGTACATCTAAGATCTGACGATTTCTCATTATATCCAACCTTTTCACTTTGGTCTAAGCCATCACTATCTCTCATCTAGACTTATGCTGCCCTGCAGACTTCTAATTGGTCTCACTAATTTTATTCTTGCCCCCCACATTCTCTAAAGTGAACCTTCCTAAACTGGAGACAAATAATACAATAGCATCTTAAAAATCTAATAATATCTAACATTTATTGGAATAATCCAAAGAACCAGTGAGATAATAGATACAAACACTCAGTACATAGTGTGCACTTAATTGTAGTAGTATGTAGAGAAAATTAATTTTATGTTGTTTTTGAAGACTACTATATTTATTATTAGCTATTTATTATTTTCCAAGAAATGCAGATTTCTATGTTCTGAATTTCTGTCTCTAAAAACTCTTATTCTGAAATCCCAACCCTCTAGGTGATAGTATTAAGATATGGGACCTATGGTAGGTGATAACTCTGGTGATTCAGTCTCATGATTGAGATTAGTATCCTTATAAAAGATACCCCAGAGCACTAGTTCATCTCTTCCATCATGTGAGGATACAAGAAAGTGCCTATTATGAAACAGAAAGTAGACATCAAATAGCAAATTTACAGCCACCTTGATCTTGGGCTTCCCAGATTCCTGAACTGTGAGAAATAAATTTCTGTTATTTATAAGCTACCCAGTTTTTGGTATTTTGTTATAGAAATCCAAATGGAGTAAGACAAAAAATATGATTCAAAGTTGACTATACTAAAAGCTATTAAGCCAATGTGTGAAGACATCTCCCTCCCCCAATGTCATGAGCAGCTTAAAACCTTATATACTATAGGAGTTACCAAGGGACACTGCTTTTGTTTGCAGAGCACATTAGAACACATGATGGATTTCCACCAGGTGAATCATGGGACATATCAAACCTAACTTAAAGACGAAAAGAACTGTTGGGTCATCATGGCTGCTCTGTCCCTGTTACCTAATGTAGACAACCCATTCACTACAGTAAGAATTCTCCTAGGACCACGTTGTCCAGTAAGCCTCTGAATCTCTATTGCAATCCTCATAGCTCCCTTACTCCATTAATCTGTGCACACCAGTTTTACGTATCATGCCCAAAGTTGC
Organism: Cuniculus paca; assembly: GCA_004365215.1. Lineage (NCBI taxonomy): Eukaryota > Metazoa > Chordata > Mammalia > Rodentia > Cuniculidae > Cuniculus > Cuniculus paca. Next base: position 3,300 of record RJWT010049534.1, on the reverse strand, counting down.
TTTTGTGGTTTGTGTGGTCCTTATTGTACAACACTGCAATAACTTTCAGCACACTGTTTTGCTTGTATTCAGCAGACCCAAGCTCTGAATAAAAATATTCTTCCCCTATCTTCATTTCCACATATTCCAGTCCTACTTGTCAATAGGGGGATCCACTGGGCCATTCCATTGAAGTCCTATAACTAAATACAATGCAGACAGTGACTGCAGTCTAGTTAAAGTACTTCTTGTGGAGAGGAAAATGCAATCTATATAATGTACATAAAAAATAATAACAGCAGCATGTACTATGTTGCAGGAACTCTTGTTGGTGTTTCTCACACATTCTCATCAAATTCATATAAATATTCCATGAAGATAGGGAAATTGAGGTGCAAATTATTTTAGTTCGCAAGCATAGTAAGTGATAGTGCTGGGATTAGAACATTTAATAGTCTGCTTCATCCTTTGTGCCCTTACCACAGCACCATGTACCTGCTCATAACAATAATATTTTTGGTAGTATAATACATCACATCACAACTGAAATATTTGGTCTTCAATACTAGAAAAGTTAAGTAGTGAGAGCCAATTAATTAACTCAAGATTGGAAATGACTGGAGTTAGTACCTAAAACCAAACAATTACATTTCACAGTTGGGAAACTAAGAAACAGTAGCCAGCACTTCAAGAACAGATGAGTAAAGACATAACACCAACATCAGGAAACACTTAAGACATACTCAAATAGCAAGAAAGTCCTTTGTAATGGTACACAGCACATGTGGTAACACATAGTCTCAAGCATTACAGGTATCTGTGGGTGTAGCTGTTAAAGCAATCAAACAAAATTGAGGCAAAGGGGGTGGGGCAGAGCCACATTTTACGATGAGGCACAGGTACCAGCCGTGATGAGGTTGAAAAGCAATGCAATATACCTTGCTATTTCCCTAGATCACTTGCCAATGCTGATGTCCAGTGTTTGCTAAGGAGCAAGCCCTGGCTCAATGTTTCTCAGAACCTTCTACCTTTATAAAAAGCACTATAAAACCCAAGTAATACTAAGAAAGAAGGCAGGCAAGCCCTAGGGAAGTCAATATTCTTCAAATAGAATTATATTACACACTGCTTTCATTGGGCAATAGCCATATCATATATTGTCCTTGGTGCCTGACTTCAATGCATTTAATTCTCAAAAGAAGCACACAGAGAGACTTGATTATCCCTATTACATGTAAGAAAACTCAGGCTCTTAGAAAAATAATTCAGCCAAGACCCCACAGCTAGTTCAGTATTAAAGTTTGGATTCAAACCCAGTTTTTTATGACACTAAAGCTTATGCTCTTAACCTCAAAGCTATTGAGAAATAACAGTTGATATCAAGTGTAAATCTTTTGCCTCATTTTTCTAGAATGCTAAGGCAAGAAGGGTCAAGAATTTCTCTTTTAAAATATCCATTTCATTGTCTCCATTCACCATGACTTGGCAGGAATTGTGTACAATCTTTAAAAATAATCTCCTCTTTTTACCTTTACCCCATTTGCTTTTCTCTTCCATCTGTAATATAAGCCATGTGGGATAGAAAGACTCTGAGAAAAATTTGTAAAATTAAATACTTCCTGAAATGTCATTGGCTTAGGCTACTGTGAGCTGCCTTTATGTGACCCTGGCGAAAACAGATGTAGACTCTGTGCTCTTTCATGCCATTGACATGTTTCCTAACAGGCAGACTGACCAGTCCAGTACAGCAAAGAATTGGGGGCTTGGGAAGCTTTGACCTTTAGGCAGTCTGTGACTTTATGTGACGCCATACTTCTCACCCATGTGCACCTTAAATAATACTTTCCTAGGCTAGGTAGCATGAGAAGAAACTAAACTTTGATAGGTGGAATTTCGAAGCAGCCTGAAAACTATGTAGAGAAAAAAAATGTCCTCTTAGATAGCTCTAGAGCCTGCAGAGCCCAAGGCTGTGGCAAGCGCATTGTGCAGCCTGGAACAAAGCTGTGATTGTGTGGGTCTCACCCACTTAAGATCTATATCACAGGCAGAATATGAATGTATTCCAAACAGGGTTTGACAGTTGTTTCTAAGCTTTCTAGATCAGACAGAAATAGATATGATCTGCACCACTCCTTCTGCATTGCATTTTCATATGGATGGGTTGCCTTTTGCGTTACACAACTAATCCCAACCAGTTACCCAGCCTCTCACTTCACTGGGGCTTGCCCAGCCCCACCTGAGTAGCCACAACCATCTTTTCACAATAATTTTCCAAGACACTCAGAACCACCTCAATCCCCCAAAGACCTGATAGGCCCTCGGTACTTTGAGAAATCACTAAACAAAGGACAAGTACTACAGATCCCCAGAAAAAGAAACCCAGGATTCTGAAAACTGAATCACATTACATTTTAACAAATCCAAAGAATACTGTAGTTACCCTATAAGCCATTCATTTTTTGGCAGATATTTGGGGAGACTCTCTTATGAGTTGGGCCCATACTGGTGGCCTAGGGCACCACATTAAGCAATCACAATGCTGTTCTTAGAGAGCTGCAGTCTAGTGATGATGATAACCTTACACAGAAGCAACCTTACTCAAATGTAATGAAACTTAAGCAAAAGGTATTACAGCCAAGAAATAACTATAGGGCCAGAAATAACAAACGAGGCAGCACATATACAAAAATATTCTCTTCTGCAGGGGATAAAACAGACAAGAAAAATTAACACTGCCTGGTTTAACCAGAAGCCAGAGCTAGTCAGTCTTTCCCTTTCTCGCCACATGACTTAGAACATTTGGGCAATACTAGGCTAGAAAGAAGGATAAAATTTTTAAAGTGTGACACCCCACCCCCAACATATTATATGGGTAAATTCTATTCTTCCTTGCCTTCAGGAAATTACCGGAGAAAACAGAGGACATTCTCACTTGGGAGTAGGACAGAAATGGAACCACAGGGAGTAGAGTTGTGGTCTCCTAATAATGGATATTTCATGCTTTTCTTGAAATTTGAACAGCCTTGAATTCATGCTGAAATTCCTGTGGAGCAGCGTTGTATTTCTCCTCCCTCATTGCACCCTCTTGGTGTCACGGCTTCCTTATCAATTCTCTCAACAGGTTTGTGAGGAGCCATTTCCGGGTACGGCCTAACAGGGCGCGCAGAAGCCTGCGCTAGATTTCCCCCCTCCCATCGAGTGAGCAAAGATGGCGACCGCATCCTGCTTCCGTGTATGATGTAATTGCTTGACAGCTTCACCAGCCTATAGCTAATGCACACGTGGCTTAAGATGGTTGGGTCCAATCTTTGTATATAAGGG
>RJWT010049533.1:0-10987 GCA_004365215.1 Cuniculus paca | reverse complement strand
ATATTGCCATTGTTATTCAAAATTACCAAATGATAGAAGAGATTATCATGATAAAGGTGCTAACTGAGCATTTTCTGAGGAATTGACAGAAATTACTTTTGGCTCTGTAGGCAGAATCCATATGTGTTTTAGAATTATATGTATTGGAATTTGGGGAAACAGTATCTAAACACACTAGTATCCTCTCTGCTCTTTTCAGGTGACAAGTCAAATTGGATTCTCCAAGAAATCGAACAAATGCAAATCCCAAAACCAAACTCCATAGAGCTAGCAGGAAGTTTTTTAGAGGTCATCAACAGTTGAGGTGATCCATTCCACTCATTCAGCAAAATGAAAATCCAGATTTTCCGGAGGACAAAGTAGACTTTCAGGGTTGGTTTTCAAAATTATCTTCCATAGAAAATTTTAAATAACCAGTTATATTTCTGCATCTGCAGTCTTTCTGCATCTGCACTCATCCAGAAACTTTTGAAGCTCAATTTTTTTAGGGAACATATTTTTATGTAAAGCTGGATACATATGTGTAAAAGAAAAATTCCAATGTCATTCTGATAGTGTTCACAGGATAGAGATTATTATGCTGACATTGTTGAGATTTCCATCATCATTATGAAGGTAAAACTGGAGTTTTTGAAGCACTGAGGAGACAGTTTATTGTCATTTTCTGAAAGTGGTAGAAAGAAGCCCAAAGCGCCTTGGAGGTTGTAGTGAACCATCTGCTTTTCTTCAGGAGTAAACAAAGGGAGACATGTCTATAATTCTAGTGGAAAAGAAGGCAAGTGTGTTTTCCACATTCTTGAGATTACAATATGTATTCATTAAGTTGGATCAAATGTTCAGTAATGGCAATAGAAAAGGGGGGAAGGAGGACTATAAAGGTGAAAAATAATCCACTTAAACCTTGAGTGTTTCCTACAGGATCTCTCATTTAGAATGTTTTCTTTGTAGGTGTTAAGTTTGTTATAACATATCTCAAAAATGGCTTGAAAATCTAACAGAATAGGTAATATGATGTTACTTTTCAAAAGTACGGTAAGGAAATATTAGTAGGGCTTTGCCCCTATAAAGAGCTTTACCATTCACGATCTTGGTGCTTGGAGCGTGTCCTGTGGATCACTTATAGTCTCCTCACTTGGGAACTTGTTAGAAACTTGGAATCTCGGAAGGCCTCACTTTAGGCAATCAGCCTCCACGTGCTAACAAGGTCCCCTGTGCTGCTGGTGCACATGAAGTTTAGAGAAGCCTCAGTCTGCTGTCCTTTTATGTGTCTCATCTCCCCTGGCCAGTGTAGCGTGAACATAGGAGAAAGTGATGGTGACCTTACCACATGGAGAAATCATTTCCCCCGAGATGAGGGGAATACTGGTGATGACAGCAATTGCCTTTCCTCGGGGCCCCACCATGCACCAGGCACTCTCCACTGGTAATTATATTCACTTTGTCTTTACCCAGCCTCATGAAGAGGTATTATTAGCTAATTTCACAGTTGAGGAAAATGAAGCTCAAGAGGATAAGTAACTTGCCTAAGATCACACAGCCAAGAAATGCTAGCTCTGGGACAATTCCCTGACCTCTGAACCCCGACTCTTTCCAAGTGTTTGAGAACACGCTAGGATGAGAAAGGGATTACAGCAGTTGATTTCAGCCTTGGCTACATTTTGGAATTACCTGGGGAGTATTTCAAAACACTGATGTCTACCTGCAGAGATTCTGATTTAATTGGTCTGAGGTCTGGGCCTGGCATTGGGATTTTTTAAACCTCCCTCTGTGATTTTAATTTGTATCCTAAGATTGAGACCTCTGCTTTACAGACTAGCTGAATGTTTGGCCCTGTTGACAGACCCTCATCCGTAACAGCTCACCCGCTCTGGTTCATTTGCTGAGTGAGTGTACTTTGAGACTGCTGGAATCAAGAATGCTGGAGTTGTGGCATAAATACCCAAAACCTCTGATGTATTGTTACATGCAACAATCACACTGTTTTAGGGGAAAGACGAATTGACTATGGCCAGCTAGATTTGGCTAAGTGCCTAAAGACAGGCATATTTTGCAGTCTTTATGGTGAGTACTGTTCTGTTAACATGATAAGTTCCTTAGCTTTCTTACTTCACACATAGGAGGGCTCTTGTCTCCAAGCATCACTTCCTCAGAGTCTTGTGTAGGTCTGTAAGTGAGTCTCAGCCCACTTTCTATGGCTAAAAACAGATACTAGAGTTCCAATCCTACTCCATCATTTGGTGACAGGCATTGGCTGTATGCTTTACAGAAGCATTAACTTTAATCCTCGCCTTATCGTATTTCTTAGGTAAGCAAATTAAAGTTCAGAAAAATTAAGCAATTTGCTGGAACTGCAATTCACCTCAAAATAATTCCAAACAGTCCACTTCTTTATGATACTTTCTAATAGAAAAAAGGTTCTAGCTGTGGAGAGCCAATCCCTAAGGAGTAAAGTTAGCCGAACAAAGATTTACAGAGGTCCTGATGTGGGCTAGACTCTGAGCTAAATTCGACAGCTGTAGAAATAAAGAAAGTAAAGTTATTTTGTTCATGGAGCTCACGGTTTTGAAGGGTAGATAAATGGATGAGTGCAGTGCTATCCAATGGAAAGAATATGCAAGCCATGTATGCCAGTTATATTTCTCCAGTAGCTGCATTTTTAAAAATAAAAATGAATTTTAATAATATTTTACTAACACAATATATGAAATTGTTATTTCAGCATATAATCAATAGAAACTGTTGATATTTTGCATTATTTTTCTCACACTTGTTTTGCAAACTTTGTATCTGTTTCAAGTTACAGTTAAGGTTACATTTCAAGTGTTCAGCAGCCACCCGTGGTAGTGGCTACCATACTGGTCAGCACAGCTCTACAGAAACACACATGTGGCCATTGGTTACCATATTGGAAAATACCATCTAGAGAAACACATGTGGCCAGTGGCTATAACACTGGTCAACAGACCTCTAGAGAAACACACACATGACCAGTGGTTACCATATCGAATAGGACTATCTAAAGAAACACATGTGGTCTGTGGCTACCATATTGGAAAGGGCCATCTAGAAAAACACATATGGCCAATGGCTGCCATATTGGACAGCACCATCTGGAATGAGGAAAGCACATAGCTGTGTGAAGGAGCAGAGATTCGGGGAGGGTGTTTTTTGCCAGCATTTTTTCCTTTGAAGGGTACTTAAAGCACCACATTGAGATATGTATATTGCTGTGTTCTTCAGGCTATGCCCCATGCACACATTGAAATCATGCATCATGCTTCTTAGTGACCTTCAGTTGTAAATCTTCTCATATATTAAAGTTTCAGCAAAGTAATGTAATTCCAACTCTTAACAGGAGCCTTTTTCCTGGCCCAGCCAAGAGAAAAGCTACCTGTGGCTCCAAGGCCAAGTGACTCACTGATTTCTTCAGTCTGTAACAAATACCTTTAATAGGGTTTGACTTTGTAATGATTATAGTTATATCAAGCCTTTTAAGACTCAATCTAAACTAAGTATTTTACTTTATTAGCATTTTTTTTAAGTTGGCTAGATGACAACTTGTGTTCTATAGAACCCTTCCTCAAGAAATATGGATAAGATTGTCTTTCTGTGGTCAGATAATTTGGAATACTAGATTCCAACCCCCCAGGAAATTTATTTTACACATTAGCATATTGTCTTGGTTACTTCTCTTTTGTTGCTGGGACAAAATACCCGACACCCAAAGTTATAGGGAAAAGGTTTATTTAGCTCACAGTTTGTGGAGGTTTCAGTTTATAATCAGTTGACTAGCTCCAAGGCAGGGTAGCATGGCACAGGAGCAACAGTTCAAACAGCAGAAGACAGAAAAAGCAACAAGAGCAAAAGAGGGGAGAGCAAGCATCTTTTCCTCCCTTATATGGTAAGCAGGCTAGCTCTCTTATGGCTAATGTAGCACTAATGCAATTTCTTCACCCTTGTCTTGCACAGGATGAGGATGTTTACAAAGGACGGACCCTGGCCTCTTGGTGAATCACTTAGTTAAACTTCTGAACTTCTCAAATTGACACAATGTGTCAACCATTATACATATGAAAAGTTCTGAGACATCCTGTATAAACTTTATTTAACATAGGGTTTCATATCCACTTGACATGTGCATCTTTAAGGCATCTATTAGTGTTTCATGAGACACAGGTGCTCTACAGAACAAGGTTCAGAAAGTACAAAACTTGATGATCAGTTCTGTTACTTTGCTTACCTTGTATTTACACAATGACTGCCTTCCCCACCAGAAGAGTAAGGTGTAGAACCTTTCCCTCTTTCATCTAAGTGGACATAATAGAAACAAGAGTGGCCCTTCAGTCCTATAGAGCTTGAGAACCAATATTATTTCTGTGAAAGATTTGTACCTCCTTAGGCTAAATTGTTCTGCATTTATGTTAACCATTGTAGCAAGCAGGATTAGAAGAGGAGTGCCGGACACAGAGGAGCTTCAGATACTGTAGAACAGTGGTGGCAGACCGGTGGCATGCCTGCCGCAGCAAGCTATTTGTTATCCCTGAAAGCACTAAAAACTTCACTATTGCTGCCATGGAAGGAGGCGCATCACTGGGCTACACAACACTGGAAGCTCTCGGTTCCCAGTAAGCCTAACCATAGTTACCTTGGTGACGTGGATTAATCTGAATCATGTGACCAAAGTATAGCCCAATAACTGGATTAAACAATTCCATAATTCAATTATTTCATTACGTTGAAGAAAGGCTATTTGTTCTTTGGGGAACGTATTTGTCCTTCACTGGCTACTTTGGCACTGTATAGTTTAGGAACTGTTATCAGGGTAGGATGTTCTGTATCTCAGGAATTGGGGAACTTTGGTCAATGCACAAACCACTCAGCACTGCAGTAAATCTTTTCACATATACCTGGAGCAGAGAGCCAAATTTGTGCTTTCTTCTTTCCTCTCCAGTCCTCACTAGGACCAAAGCATTCTCTCTTGTTTCATATGTTGTTTTTTGCCTCAGGGATACAGTGTCTTTCAGTAATAGAGAATACAGTGCCTTTGCTGCTTTCTAATTTCCATTTCCCCCCAGTCCTCTAAGGTTTGTACACAGGAATGTGCAGTTTCCAAGCCCCAAGTGTGGTATTTTTTTCACCTAATTTATGCAGATGCCTCAGAAGAGAAAACTCATCCTTTTGTCTCTTAGTCAGATTTTTATAATGAGCTTTGCAACACTGTTTCATTTAATGGATAAAACATTCCTGAATTACTTATGAACATATTTTTGCTGAATAAATTTCATTAATGACTTTCTAAAAATTACTATTAATCCAGTTGGTATGTCTTATTAACAATTGGTGATAGTTCTTTTTTCAAACAGTCCTTTATAAACAGTTGTAGATAAGAAGCACATCATGAAAGAAATATGAACCCTTTCTGCAAGCCTACACAGTATTGATCTGTACTATTTTGTGTTACCAAAGTTCAAGGTGTAAAACCATTCTTTATTGTTTTTTTCCCCTTCCACTGAGAAGAGCCTTGGGCAGCACTGTTCTCATTTGAGGGAACACCTCGCAGCTTGGGGTGTGGTGGGGCATTGTATCCAGGCCTACACTCCTATACCTATTGTTGTGGGTTGTGATTTTGCCTCCCCCACCATACTGGGAAAAGAAACCTTGTGTCATTATCTTTTATCTCTGATACCCACTACAGAACTGTGATAAATGTTTGCTGTAAGAATGACCAAGGCATTTTATCAAATTATGTCCAAGTCAACAGAGATTAATAAATCTAGGGCTCATGGCACCTGATCCTACGGAGGTGAGACAGGAAGCAGATGTATATTAACCCTAACCAACTGCCTAGTGTTGGTGGCCTGCTCCCCTTCTTTGTACTCCCATTTCTCCATCTGGAAGATAAGTGATACAACTTTTCATCTCTGTAAATGACACCGTAAAGTTATAGAAGCAAGGTGAGAGCGTGTGGAGCCTTTAGGGGAAGATCCGTGTAACACTCAGTCACTGCTGCTTCTCTAGGGTGTACAGTGTACTCAGTTTGTTTAGAGGGTTTATACTGATGAGACATGGAAGACGAGGTTGACTGTATAGAGTGAGCCCAACCCACAATCTTTCTTTTGTTGGGGAACTTATGGGAATTTATTCTAAAGAATTTCCTCTCCCACCTACCCCTACCCCAAATGCATGAGGTTACAGCCAGAGACAGCTAGAGACCAATGATTGGATCTCTAGTGATCATGCTAGGGATGATGTAGAAGTCACTGGACATAAGTGGTATCTCCCTCAGAACCTGTCTGCTCTGCCTCAGTGAAACCTTGACTTATTGCCTAGATGCCATTACAGCTGTTGAGAGCTTGAATTCCAGAATCAGATTTCCTGGGTTCACATCCCAGCTTGCTTCTTCATAGGTGTGTATCTTTGGACAATTTCCTTAATGTCTCTCTCCCTTTTTTTTCCCTGTATTTTGTAGATTTTTAAAAATTTTATTAGTACATGTTTGCAGTTCACACAGTCTACAGTAATCTTGAGGAATGGTTTAATGTACATGTTACAGCTTGTTTGTTTCTAATCCCCTTCCCCTTTCTTCCCCCTCTCCTCTCCTCTTCTAGTTCCCCTACCACCTTTTACATACTTATTTATATCATTTGTGTGGAATACTACATTACCTGAAAATAAGACTTAACTGGAAAATAAGCCCTAGCATGGTTTTTCAGGATATCATAATATAAGCCCTACCCCCCAAAAGTCCCAGTTAAGATTATCAGTCAAACACATACATTTAGTGTGTCCATTGTAACACATGACAGCTATATTGAATTATAAAATAATATGTAATTAAATATAAATAGATAATATTATTGTCATTAATGCTTAAAATAAATAATATAAAGTGCAATTATTTGTAAATACCCAAGCAGTCACCTTTGAACAAGAGTTAAACGCCTACATAAACAGATGAACTCAAGATTTATTGCCAAATGACCAACCAGAGTACAGACACAATGCATGAATAATGTGCACACTTGATAATGAATGGGCATGGTTGGGTCCAATATGACTTTATAATTCCATGTATTATATATTGTGACAGACATACTTAATGTACTCATGTGAAATAAAGAAATATTTTCTGGATTTTGGTGCCTGCAGCTTTCTGTCAGTTTTATGTGGACCATCATTCTTAACTATCATCATTTTTTGTTGCCAGACCTGTCTTACAAGTCTTCAATTAACACTTGATTTAATGGAAACTTTGTGAAGCCTAGCTTGTAAGAGGTCATGATTTGGGTGAAGAATTCATAGGATAAAATCACTGACACCTCTGTGTTGCCAATGCACTACAAGCAGGCTATATAGACAAAAAGTGATTGTTATGGTTTGTATTCAGATGTCCCCCACAAAGCCTCACATGACCATAGGTGGGGCTTTTCAGAGGTGGCTGGATCTACATTTTATGCTGCTGGACACATGGCACTGAGATTGATTCATGGTGTGATGCTAGAAGGGTGTGAGTGCTGGGTAAGATATAAGTGACAGAAAGAGCTGTGGTCATGTCTTGTCACTTGTTGCTTATTACTGCTGCTGCCTGTCTTTTCTGATACCCCTCTGCCATGCCAGCTCTGTTTTGGAGCTGGCCAGCTATGAACTGAAACCTCTACAAACTAGGAGCCAAACCTTTTCTCTTTTTATTTTGTTTGTCAGGTATTTCATCTCAGCAACAAGGAAAATAATGAAGACAGTGCTCCTTTAAGTAGAGCTCTATTGCTGGACATGAAGAGTTGGGGCCAATAGTTCTATACAAATGGAATCACAAAAAATTCAGGCCAGAATTCAGGATGCAGAGAGTTATGACTATGTTCCAGAAGAAGATGACATGACTGTATATGAATAAATGTAGATTTTTATAAATGAGTAAATGTAGATTTTTGTAGATTAATAGATGTAGATTGTTGTGCATGAAGAAATAAGCTCTATTGTGTCTTTTTTTTTTTTTTTTGGTACTGAGAATTGAACTCACGACCTTGCACTTGCCAGGCAGGTGCTGTGCTGCTGAGCTATATCTCTGGCCTTATTGTGTCTTTTGGAGCAAAAATTAATATAAGACCTGATTTTATTTTCAGGGAAACACAGTAGGAGAGTAATTATAGCATCCAACTTATATCCTCTTATGAGAATTAAATTAGCACATGTAAAATGCCCAGAATCGTGCTTGGCACATAGTAAGTCCTCAATAATTTGACTGAAATTGAGTTAGGCTCTGCATATATCCCCATTCTGTCATCTATCTATAAATTTGAAATGAGAATTTGGCTAACACTCAACTGTGCAGAGAAACAGGCCCAACCCTGCTGGAGCACAAGCCATGTACTTTCTTTCTATGTAGCTATTAGGTCTAAATATAGCTTACTTTATTTGAAAGTCAAACAAGAAGGAAAGAAACAGATAAATGAAAAATTACTACATAATAAGGGAGAGACAACAGTGGTTCTTCAGCAGACCTTTAAAAATCGCTTACTGTAGGAATTAAAAGAAAAATTTATAAAAGTTTGGCACCCCTGGCAGAATGGAAAAAGACATGAACTAGGAGTAGAAATACCTAGAATATATGAAGTCAAAAAAACTTGTTGGGAATACAGCTCACTGGCACAGCGCTGGCCTGGCAAGCGCGAGGTTGTAAGTTTGATTCCTGGTACCAAAAATAAAAAACTAGACCCTTAAAATAAAAGACCCAATCAAGAAATGGGCAACTGAAACAAATAGACACAGCTTAAAAGAAGTACAAATGGTCACTGAGTACATGAAAAAGTGTCTGATATTGTCATTAAGAAATGCAAATCAAAACAACACTGAGATTCCATCTTACTCTAGAAAGAATGACTATCATCAAGAACTCAAAGAAAAAAAAGACTGGCTAGAAAAAAAGGAACCTTTGCATATAATTAGTGAGAATGTAAGCTAGCAACCACTATGGAGCTCAGTATGACGATTCTCCAGAAAACTAAAACTAAAGATTCCATATGACACACTTACCAGTATCTTCTTGAAAGATTTAAAGGTGCCATATTACAGTGATTCACGCATACCCATGTTTTCAGAAGCACAATTCATAATAAATTAAATCTTGGAAGCAGCCTATATGTCCTTCAACAGATGAATGAATAAAGAAAATGTGGTGTCATACACAATGAAGTACTACTCAGTCATAAAGAAGGAAAAGTTTGAGGAAAATGGATACACCTTGAGACTATAATGCTAAGTGAAATAAATCAGACAGAAGATTACATGTTGCATGGTTTATCTTATGTGAGAAACCCAAGGTATGGATAATTTAAAGAATAAAATAAAAAATAGATTATAGGAAACAGGGAGAGATAGACTTTTGGCTGTGGAGATGGGCAAGGAGGAAAAAAAGGAGAAAAGGAAATAAAAAAGATCAAGATGAGATATGTATATGTACCAATTTCCCATGGTGAATATATTTATTATGTATTACAAACATATACTAATAAAAAAGAAGAAAATGGAGTAAAAGTGAGAAATCATAATGAAAAAGTAGGCTGGTAGGAGGAAAGTACCAGTTAAAAAAGAGGATGGTGATAGAAAAAACTATAAGGGACCTAAATATGTGAAGTCTGCAATAAAGGTAGAACTTTGCAGGACTGATACAGTGGGAAACTGACTCAGTGGAGTGAACATTGCATTAAAATACAGAAGAAAAAGACACAGATGGGAAAGAATGTAGAGTGGTAGTATAGGGCATGGAAGTTTTCCTTCTCTCATCTTTCTCCTGTTGTTCTGTTGGTTGGTAGATTGTTGGGAGTTTTTGCTTCCAAGAGAAGTTTGGACTGCTATATGCATGTTTTCCTTCTTTGTTCTTTTCATTGATACCAGAAAATGTGTTTCTTTTTCCATATCCTCACCCTCCACTTCAAATGAAATCTCTTGTGATACAACCTCAAACTATAGTTGGAGTGCTTCTGTTTCAGAATTGCCTAAGAGCAGCTTAGTTATTTCTAGGATGTGAGAACACTATTAGAAGAGTTACCAAACCAAAATTTTTGTTCTATCAACAGAGCTAGAAGAACAATATAATGACCATTATATTCATTACCAAGACACATGAGAAATGATTGTCTATGTCCTTTAAATTCATATTAAACAACCTAAGTCTAAGTAGAGCTCTAGTGGCAGAAAGCTGTCATCAAAATCTTTTCTATGCTCCTTTAAGAACCTGATCTTGTTTTAATTATGTTTTAAAATCAGCACATATAATATATGATAATGTAAACAAAACAACCCACACCAAAACCCCAAAATCCCAGGTTGCCAAGAGCTACACTGAAATGCTAGCAATGATTATCTCAGACAGGCACTAGGTTAGATAGATAGATATGCAGATACAGAGTTATTTTCCGTGTTTTAAAATATTTTCTATACTGAACAGACAATAAGGATCCTTTGACTGTAAGAAACAGAAAATTTTATTTACAATGGCTTAAATAAATAAAGTTTCAATTTTCTCACAAACAGAAAGTGTGAGATTTCCAGCACAGATTTAGAGGCCTAAGAGTAACAGGCCCTATTTTTCTGCAATTCACTTGATTTTTCTCTCATTCTAGTCCCTTTTACCTCATGGCTACTCAAGCTTCAGACTTTATGACTTTTTTTTTTTAAAAGAGAATAAACCAATACAAAACAGAACAAAACAAATCAGAACAGAACAAAACAAATCAGAACAGAACAATGCAAATAACATTCAACCTCTCAGTAAGACAACAGGAAATCAACAGTGGCTAAAATAAGGTCTCTTGTTTTCTTTGTAATAGTTGTCTATACCTTCGCACACAATACCATCCAACAAAACAAAATAGTATAAGACCAATCAAAACAATAGAATGAAAGCATCATGGGACTTCAAAACAAGACAATAGGAAATCAACAATGGCTTCCATTGTGTCTCTTGTTCTCTTCAAAATAGCTGTCCATA
>RJWT010049532.1:0-10987 GCA_004365215.1 Cuniculus paca | reverse complement strand
ACTCAGAACAAAACAGCAGAAGGAAGGCCTGCAGTTACCGTGTCACGTGAGAATTACTGAGAAATCATTTTAACTTACTATAAATGTATTTATTTATATAAATACTTAAAATGTTCTAAATACTGTGCTAAAGCTTATAAAGTACTTACAATATTTCTTTGTACGTAGTGCAAATTCAGTAACGAATTTGTCTCTGTCCCCTAACTCAACACTATGACAAAAGAATGCGAGAGGTTTGACGCAGGAGTGCAAAATACGTGCTCTCAGGGCTGAAAGAACAAACTTATGTAAAGAAGCCAGCATATGACTTGGTGCTTAGATTATGTAAAATTATTTTTGTTTCTGTCAGGGCTACCCTCATGCTTTTGTTACAGGCAGCTGAGTTAGGTAGAAATATTATAGGCAATCACACAGGGCTAGGTCCCCAAAGGAGCCAGTGCAGAAGACCAGATACCTTGCAACTGTGGACGAGACAGACACCTCCCACTGTGGGCCAGACCTCAAGACAAAAGATCAAGCAAATGCACCCACATACTTCCTAAGGATTGATATTCTAAATCAATCTCTATCACCCTGAGGAAGCCAGGAGTCACCATCCCAACCCTCAATGGGAAGAGTATCTGTTCTGTATTCATGCCTGCTTGCTACATGATCGCTTCCCCATTTGTCCCTCATTTAATCAATTTCACCCGAGCAATTATTCTTACTGGTTGACCATGGTTCTGTCCTACCTCATGCCTGCCTGCCTTGTGAGGTCCCATGTTTTCCCCACTTTGGACCCACCACGTGTCTTGGTTTATTGCTCTAAAAAGTTTCTAGAAAAGATAGTCTTTGGCAACCCGCTTGGGACCCTTTCTGTCTTTCTCTCAGACAGAAGTTTTGTCTCAATAAATAAATTCTTCTCTTAACCTCTGTTGTTTCTAAAATTCATTCTTCAATTTTAGAGAACACAAACTGGTACAGGACATCTAGTAGGTTGGGAGTCTCCTTCCCCTGTATCACTTTGGCTTGTAAATTTCATATGTGAATATCGTGTAAGACAAATGAAGCATTTCTCAGATTTCCTGCCTGAAGGACAGTCAGTGGAGATGTGTTGACACATTTTTGTTATAACTTTCGTACTTCTTTTAGTCTTTCAATAAATTCTTTTCAAAGTCATGGAGAGCCAGACATCAAAGTGACATTTGGGAACATGAGGTTTATTTTATCAATAGTTGATGATATCACACTTGGAATAATTAAATAACTTTCTTTGCAAGGACACAAGACAAATTAATGGTAGAACTGGGGATACAGTCCAAGTCTGATTCACAAATCAAAATTTGTACAGTCAATTCACCTTTCTTCGGAATTCATTCCCTATGTCTTAAAATCTCTGTTATGTTTTGGAACATTTTTACAAAAGGAAAGGAAATGAAGTCAAGAGAAATTAAAGTATTTTTTGTCTTCTACCAGGAAAATCCAACTTTGATATTATTGGCCCTCTAAGGACTTTGGCATTTTTTTTTTAACCACTGGAAATGCAATGCAGCCTTGGAACAGTACTCTGAGCACTGACTTTGGTATCAGTGGTAAGGCTGGCTCTCCAGGACCATGGTTTGTGGGGCATATTTTGGGAAAATGAAGAAGTAAAGGGCAACAACCTTTTGTGCTGTGTCTTCACAACTGAAATTAACAGTGGAAAATTCCAAACAACATTTCTTTCATATTCTGCTGTGGTAGGAAAGCAATTAAAGATTTCTACCTCACCCAGGGAATAGTATAGGCTATATGACTTTGCCCTTTAGTACTTGCCAAGGAAGGAAGAAAAACTATTGTTAGATAAAACCATTGGCTACAGCAAAATGTTTAGAATTATTCTGCTTGCTTTTGGAGGATAGAAATAGACTCTGTATTAAAGTTAGCAGGAGACATTTTGCTTTGTTTCAAGCAGACATTTTCTTGTGAATTCCCTAGCTCCAAGTACAGTGCATAAGATTCAGTAGATAACCAAAAATATTTATTGATTTCTGCTTCCAATAATCCTGTATTGCCTTGTTACTTTATTGTGCCTCAATATAGACTGCAAGCTACTTACAATCAAGCACTCTATTAATCTTAGTTCATTAAGGCTAAATCCATTAATAAAATATCTTTATTTTATTTTATTTTATTTTATTTTTGGTCTTTTTTTAGACAGGGTTTCAATATGTAGTTCAGACTGGCCTTGAACTGACTTTGTAGCCCAGGCTGGCCTCTAACTCACACCAATCTTCTAGTGCCTCAGTCTCTTGAGTGCTTTACTGAAATTAGATGTGTACATCACCACACCCAGCCTAATAAAAAATCTTAAACGAGGTAGCTCAGAAACAAAAGCAATGTATTTCTTGCAATTGTCAAAGTTGAGAATTCCAAGATGAAGGCACTGGCAGGGCTTCCTCTCTGGTTCATAGATAGGACAGCTTCACTGTGTCCTTGCTGTTGCGGGAAATTTCCCAAGCCAAGCCAAGCCAAGCCAAGCCAAGCCAAGCCAAAAGGAAGACTCTTTGCACCGAGAAGATAAGAAGGCAGCATTTTAATCTTTACACCAGTGGACTGCCGGATTTCATGCATTCTATACAGAATTAAAAGTGGGAGGTACAAAGCCAGTGACCAAATGCTACATGATTGGTTACATACACTGAATCACACATTGACAGACAAGCTAGTCTTGAAACAGAAACACTCCAGAAACCAGGGGAGGGGGCTTTTACCGAATGAGCACCATTAATGGCATTACCATAACACAGGAATGACCTGGAGAGAAAGCCTTTACTGAATGAGCACAAATCAGCCCAGGGTACCTTAAGGTATAGACGATTACTCTGACTTAGTGCTCATCTGCACTGGGCTGTGGACACTATTAGGGTCAATTGAATTTGGCAGAAACAGCAGAACAGTAATTTGGCCAGAGACCTCTAATTGATCATGAAATATCTGTAAGTTTACCATCTCATGAATGTGTTTTTATATTATGACTGTACCCCTACATCACGAGTCAAAAATGAAGAATGAGCTCCTTCTGGGCTATTTCGTAAGAGAACTAATCCTCTTCCTGGGGATTCTGTCCTCATAACCTAAGCACTTTCCAAAATGTCCCATCTCCTATTAGCATCATCCTGGGGATTAACTTTTGATAAATGAATTTGCAGGACAAAAAATGAGACTCAGCATAGTTTATTATTGAGCCCACATGGAAACGGTCACATTAGTATTTGATAAATATTGGGGTATAAAGCAAGAAAAGATAAAAAGAAAGACAGAACAAGAGCGACAGAGAGTTGGGAATTTTTCATTGCCTTATTCGAGAAGGGAATGAAAAATGTTTCAACAAAGTTCTGTAATTTCCATTGGGTGACCTCTTACTGGAGCTGTTGTGGAGAAACCCATAATTTCTTTGGACAATAAAATTACTCATGTGGTAAATCATACACACTATTAAAAAATCACATATTATATATATCATCTACATATATCACATGTATATCACATACACGTGTATGTAAAATCATATATATATGTATAGATATGTATATATCTTTTAAAATTGTAGTCATTTAGAAACTCATTGATATATGGCATTTATTTGCCCTTAAATTAGAAATCTGCTCTTCAGTTGTCATAACAGCTAATGAACTCATCAGCATTGGATTTAGATGCATTTTTCATAAACTTGGCATTTTAATTCTGAAACAAAAATGCTCCATTAAGCTTGCAGTATTCCAAACACAGGGGGGAAAATTTAAATTATCCTGACCACAAAAAAGGACATTGGATTTGGTAGCGCTACTTTAATTATATTAAATTGAAACAAAACCTGGTCCTGACAGTCTGTAATTACACATACGCTATATCTGCCACAGAAGAAAAGGGAAAGAGAATATTCTCTAATAAGGAGCACAGGAGTTTTGGCACATACCTCCAAATCACTTCAAGCAAAATTGCTTTAAGGTGATATCAAATTTCAATCTGACTGGAGAGGATAGCTTTTGCAGGAACACAGAAGAGTAAAGGTTATGAAAGGGCAGGGACCTGTGGTGTCAGGGGGAGCGGGAAAGGGTGAAGAAGGGCATTTCAGATGACCTCCTGGGGAATTGTGTTTCTTCTTGAACCAATGGCTTCCACCTGGCTTTGCCTGGAGTGATCCAGGCCAGTGTGTGAGCAGAATATTTTGCTACACCTCATCAGGTGATTCGAAATCATCATAAATGATTCACGCTGGACAATACCTCTGAGAAAGAGGAGCAGATGTGGCAATTTGCTCATTGTTATTCTATTCAACAATCAGTTGATAAGTGCCTGTGTCACTCTAACTTCTTCGATAATTGTCCCAACTTTAACAGAGCTAACTCTGTTATTTCGTCCAGACTCAGAAGTTTCCTTATTCAAAAGAAAGAAAGGGAGAAAGGGGAAGGAAGAGATGGAAGAAGAGACGAAGGAAGGAAGGAAGGAAGGAAGGAAGGAAGGAAGAAAGGAAGGGAGGAAGGAAGGAAGGAAGGGAGGGAGGGAGATACAGGAAAGAAAAGGAATAGAAGAAGGAAAGAAAAGAAAAGAGAAAGTTTCCAGGAAAGCAAGTGGACAAAAGTAATAATAGAAAGAAAGAAAGAAAGAAAGAAAGAAAGAAAGAAAGAAAGAAAGAAAGAGAGAAAGAGAGAGAGAAAGAAAGAAAAAAAGAAAGAAAAAGAAAGAAAAAAGAAAAAAAACTCATTTATTTTTTATTTGGCAAATAAATAGGACAAAAGTAAAGAAATTGAAATTGAAATTAAAATGGGTCAAAAGTTTTGGAAAATACATTTTCTTTATCCATTCTACTGTTTAAGGACCTCTGAGTTATTGCTGTAATGCGGCTACTGTGAATGATGCTGCAGTGAACATAGCAATGTAGGTATTTCTTCAAGATCCAGATATCTACCCTACTGGGTAAATATGCAAAACTGGGCTCAGGGAATTTCCCTCTGTGCTTGCTTAGAGGAGATGGTTCAGGTAAAATAGAACTCAAATTCTTACACATTTCAGTGTGGTCACTCTCAGTTTTGTGCTCTTTTGGGTCACAGCAGCATCTCAGGTAGCCTTGGGAGTCCTCACAAAGGCATTTTGGTCCATCTACAGTTGGCAGCTTTGAGTTTCTGTAAGGAACAGGACTAGATCTTATTCTGCTATCTTGATGGAAGCTACTCTTATATAATTCTTTCTATAAGTAACACTGAATAACAGTAATCCTATCCACAGGGTTAGTTTAGAATGTTAACGCTCAGAAGAAAATTTTATGTTTAACTTAACTAAGAAAACAAATCACTATTGTCTTCCCTTCCTCACTCATTATCAAGGGCATGAACACTTCAGTGCTTAGGAAATCTGAGAACAAGAGATAACTTTTGCTACACAACGTGAATGCTTCCGTTTCCTCTCCCACACACGCCCAGGTGTTAAATATTTTTATCAGGGCTCTCGACTTCAAGTTTGTAACTGTTTTGGAGGCTTTATACAGTTTGGAAATACACTGTCCAATGGTGGTATATTTCCTACAGGGAACATTTAAATAGCTTTTCAAGGTCTCTTCCACATATGTTCAACTGTATGTATTTCAAACTTACAACTTGGTAAGTTTAGACACATATATGCAACCATAAAAAAATACACACAGTCAATAACATAACCATCATTTCCAAAATTTCTTTGTGCTCTATGTCCCTTTTCCCAATCATTCATCCCTGTCCCACTTTTGGCCCATAGAAAATCACTTATTGGATTTGCATCATCATAGATTAATTTCCTTTTATAGAATTTTTATGAATGAAACCAAATATTGTCTACTCTTTTCAGTTCAGCATAATAGTTTCTCTGTAGAGTATCATGTTGTCTATGAAGAACAATGTTTTAAATTCTTCTTTTCAACCTAGAAGGATTATGTTCCTGTCCTCCAGGGCAATATGAAATAGAAGGGAAAATCACAGATAATCTTCCTAGTGCTTTACACTGTTAAGAATGATGCTGCTCTGCAATCTCGGCACTACAGGAGGCTGAGACCAGAGGATTGCAGGTTCAAGCCCAGCCTGGAAAACTTAGCCAGACCCTTTCTGAAGCATAAACTTAAAAAAAAAATCGGGATGTAGTTACATGTGTATCCCATGTGTTCAACTGCCAGTATTGAAGAAGATCCACTCTTATTGTTATCAGCAATATATACTGAATGTCAATAAGCATTTTTTTCAGGTGCTGGTATATTTGGGGTTTTTTTGTTTGCTAATGTGATGAACTACACTGATTTAGTTTTTTGAACATGAAACCAAGTTGATATTCATAGGACCACTTACTTTGTTATGATGTGTAACATTACTAGATTCAATTTGCTCATACGTCATTCAGAATTTTCCTATGTAAGCTTAGGAGGGATTTTGGATGAAAAGTTTTAGTAGTGCTTTTTCTCTGGTGTTGTTATTAGAGTAATTGTTGCCTTATAAATTGAAATGGAGTTATTCTTTTTTCAATTTTCCAGAAGAACTGGAAGAATTTTATGCACTTAGTATTTTTTCTTTTTGGAATGTTTGATAGACCTGTAAGGTCATAAACTCTAGGATTCAAGTTTTCTATGTGGCAAAGTTCTTAAATGTGAATTTAACACCTTAATTAGACACAGTATAGGGTTGTTATGGTTATGCTTACTTTTGAGTGAGTTTTGTTTGAGTCTTTCAAAAAACTTACCTGCTTTATTCAAGTTGTGAAATTTTATGTTAAATTAAACTTACTGTAAAATAATGAAATGTATGTACGATTTAAAACTCAAATTTTTAATCAGACTAGAGATATTGAGGACAAATGAATTATAACTACATAACAGCTATTTGCAACTATATTCAATAGTTTGTAGAATATTTCTGTCATTGCAAAGAAAGCTCTGTCAGCAGCTATACAGATGAATATTAAAGTTAACGTAAGTTATACTTTGAATAAAATACATTCTTTTATGTTATGTGTTAATTGGGAATCAAGCATGGGAATAAATCAGCTCTAGGTAAGAGAAGAGATTTATCTGAAAAACTATTTCAGTACTAAGAAGTTTTTTTGCTTTGAATCATGGGTTTAATATGTACAGTAGATATTAGATTTACACACACTTTTGCAGAGATTCAGCTCACTTTTAGAGTAGGGTTTATAAAATACAGCCTTTCCAGAATTCAGAAAAGTAAGCCTTGGATTATATCTGGCCTTTCCTACTTGATTTAATAAAGTCTAGAAGAGCAAGGAATACTGCACATTACAAGCAAAACCATAACCAGGGAACTCGTAATCCATAAGTTCTATTTTTTGATAAAACCTCTGTCTACATTTTATATTTCTGCAATGTCTTTTTCAAGGAATACTTTCCCAACACACAGTTGAAAGAGAATGTGGCATGTATTTATATTGAAATATCAATATACTGTAGCTACCCCGAAACCTGCAAATTTGGATTTCCATGGTGAAACTGTCACTTGTTACAGGGATTGATGCTTTGTGAGTTAGGGAAACTCAGGGTTGCCCTGAGCAGAATTTCTCCTTTGTTTCCTTGGCATTTCTAAATGATTTGTTTCAAGTGGCTTGCTCTGTTGATGAGTGTGTGTTCGAATTATTTACACTAAAGCAGGGATAATCAATTAAATTTAACATCCTGACCTGCAGAATAGGTGCTCCCCCCAACCCCAGGACTGATCTTTCTGAAATGGAAAAAAAATCTTTGTAATTGAATTGAGATAGTGAGGACTTTTGCTTAACTGGAAGAATAACCTGAGGCTCTTTTTCTATTAATTTAATTAACATCACTTGATAGCTTTTTTTGGTGCCATACATATTTTCACACCCAAGAGATAGTTTTTAACAACTGAATGCTTCCTCTTGATGTTGGATACTTTTGGATCTTTGGAGAAAAATATGACTGAATCTTAATGTCTTTGAATAGGTTATCTAATTAATCTGATTCTCACTTTCTGAACCCCAAAACAGATGATTAAACATATCTCACAAGGAGATAGTAAAGCATAGTAATTAAGTGCATGTACCTGGCCATCAGAAAGATTTGCATCTATAGTCTTAGGTCTGCCAAGTTAATTTTGGAACCTGAAAAGTGTTAATTTTCTCATTTGTCTATGGCACCATTACATACATAACATATGTGGTATATAAAGTATGTGTACTGTATATTAATACACATAATTACTTGCATAATAATGCATACATATACAATATATTAATTATATAATAATAAGTGTAACACAATATGTATATCATGCAATATGTTTATTATATGAAAATATGCATTGTTATGTCTACAATATATTGAATCATATGTTATCATATAAATAATAAATGTTTATCAATAAATAATAGGGACAACTAAGTACCTTAAATTTGATATAAATTAGAATAACATCAAATATATACTCTGTAAGCCGGGCATGGTGGCTCACGCCTGTAATCCCAGCACTTGGGAGGCTGAGACAGGCGGATCGTTGTGAGTTTGAGACCAGCCTGGGCTACAAAGTGAGCTCAAGGCCAGCCTGAACGGCATAGTGAGACCCTGTTTCAAAAACAGGGCTGGGGATCTAGCTCAGTGGTCTAAGCGCCTGCCCAGCAAGCACAAGGTCATGAGTTCAATCCCTGGTGCTGCAAAAAAAAAAAAAACCCCAAATATATACTCTGTGATAATTCTTATTTGTAACAAACATTAAGTACTGGGCAAAATATTGCAAGCAACTAATGTGGTTTTCTTGGAACTGGAGTCATTATAGGAAACTTTTTTTAAATTGTATTCTTCTGTTTTCTACAAGGGGAATGCATTGGTTTACAATATTAAGAACCAAACATTCCTTCAAAGGAAGAATTGAAGCAATTCTGGTGGTTTATGTGGACACAACAGGTAACCAGCATACCTTTCAGTATAATTTATGGGAAACAGGGAGATAGAGCTCCTGCAAAAGGGAAGGGGTCCATGGGGTGGCGCAGTGGAGGGAGGTGAAGGGGGTGTAAAAAGAATTAACATGTGTTAGGCACAAGTCCCATCTTCCCACACCAAATGTTTCCATTATGCCCTGCAAGCGTGTACTAATAAAAATAAAAATTAAAATAAAGAAAATAAGCATAAAAAGAATATAGTGTGCTCTAGTTTGGTTTCCTATATGAGTCTTCCACACATGGCTCATGTTTCCCTTTGACTGAGGGTAAGCAGACATTCGTCTTTAAGGAATGATTCTGATCTAGAGAGCATAGAGAGCTGGGATGACATAGCTGAGGGCTGCTCAAGATCCAGGACCTTGGATAGCACCTGGACTACATCTGGATAACTGCGTGGCTTTTGCAGCCCTGGGTCTGTTTTTATACCCAAATCCTTTACTATTTCAGTTAGTCTTTAAGGACTTCCCAAGTGCTAATGTGGAATGGAAAACCCTGGTTTTCACAGCCACTCATGGCTACCCACGTATTGTGGCTTCTGTCTGTAACGATTCCTGAGCTGTGCTATTAAAAGACAAGGTGCTACTTGGTCAAGTTTATGATGCTGGTCTTGCTGAAACAAACAAATACCTTCTACTCTGTTGGCCACTGACTCTGTTTAATGCTCATCTGTGTGTCTGGTTAGTTGGGGATATATGCTGGTGAATATTTTTAGGCACCTTCAAGCAGCCAGAATATCAGTTAATAATACAAGATCATCTTTTAAACCTTCTTTTAAATCTTGACACTTGGAACTCTCTCTGAGTGTTTTTGCCAAAGTAACACTTATAATTTCTACTTCCAATAGAGTCATAAAAATTTGATGGCTTTTCAGAAGACAATTCTGCTATAAAAAGGGAAAATTAAAGTAAATTAGTCAGGGAGTTTTCAGAGCCATCAAATAAAATGTTGTGCACTATTGCAACATTTCAACCTACAAATTAGTGCTGAAGTTTTTCAATTGAGCTGATGAGCTCTGTATGCATATAAGGGGAGCAGCATGGTTTATCATGGTCTATATTTCTAATCACCTAATCAAGAGTATATGTTTCCCATGGTTGAATTATACATAGAAATATCAACTGCGTGCAATTGGTTATTAGAGTTTCCTCAATGATGTTCAGAGACATTTGCAGAAATATTAAGCTTCTTCATCCATGCTGTCACAAAAGCTCCATCCTTTACCAAAGTCTTTCACAACTGGAGCTTTTTGTAATTAAACACTAATGTTGCAGGTTGTTTTTTTCATATGGCTGTGGAAAGAAAGATAACTGAGATGGATAATGAAAAAGATTATAATGCATACACTTATTGCTAATGTAATTACTATGTTATATTAGTGATGAGTAGCTTTGTTTCCAATCTCTTTTCCAATTACATTCACTAGGAATAATAGTTCAATGTCTTTGGATTGATACTTGCATACTTTCCATGATTTCATTCCTAACACTTAAACATAAATAGAATTATGACTCCTCCAAGTTGCAAACCAGGTTTAACTTAGAAATTTGTCAATTCTAACATATTAATTAAATATGTAATTCTCCATTCAAAGGTGAAACTCCTTCTTCTGAACAACGAGCGAAGTTGCTATCAAGGACAGAGGCAGAATATTGTCAAATTTTGATCTTTTGTTCTACTCATCAGTTTTTTCTTTCATACAGTTGTTGGAAGGGGAAGAAAGAGGAGATAGAAGGATAAGATTTAAAAATATATGCCATCTTTGTATTAAAAGTAATTATTTGTGATAATGAAACCTGAATTTGGTTTGAGTTTTCTCTTTATCTTGAGACCAGCTCCCTACTTAACACGTTCATTTGGATTTCCAATATCCACCTTTTCTCTTTTCTTTTCTTTTCTTTTCTTTTCTTTTCTTTTCTTTTCTTTTCTTTTCTTTTCTCTTCTCTTCTCTTCTCTTCTCTTCTCTTCTCTTCTCTTCTCTTCTCCTCTCCTCTCCTCTCCTCTCCTCTCCTCTTCTCTTCTCTTCTCTTCTCTTCTCTTCTTT
>RJWT010049531.1:0-10988 GCA_004365215.1 Cuniculus paca | reverse complement strand
AGATGACCACGGCTCACACCTGGTTTTGCCGATTTGCTAATGGGACGAGTTTAGACAAGTCTTCTTCGGCTTTCCTCATTTACAAAGGTGTATGGTACGGAAAGTGTTGCTGAGACACAAAAGGAAATGATGCCTGTAAAGTGTTTCAAAAACTATTTGACACATGGTAAGTCCTTGGTACATGTTAACTGGTTTTTGTAAAAATACTAAATTTTTTTTGAACCTCCAAAGGGGAAATAGAGAGTCGGGTACATTTTAAGCAAAGCATCAGATCTCTGTCATCTGCACAATATCCTCCAGTCCTAGTGGCCCAGCGCTAGCAAGCCTGGCGTCCATGGTGACTTCCCACCCACCGTCATCCTGGTACTGTCCCAGAGATGCTCCATTGCCCCTGAGCTATGACAGGTGGGTCCCTGTTCACAGGTGACATGCTATTGGCCAGTGGGCACAGCTCTGGCCCAAGGGACTGAGAGTCATCCCTCCTGCTCCCCTTCCTCTCACCATCCACACTGTGTCTGAGGCTACCAAAAGATGGGGGCAGCCTGGCTCTGAGTAACCATGGCTTTGCACCTCCAAAGCCCAGAGCTCAGTGCAGGAAGAGAGGACCCTGTGTGAAATGTGGGTGCAGAAGGACACCCAGGCTACTCGTATCCCACAGGGTCCCTCCCACAGGAAATGTTCAATTGCCACCAAGAGCAGGGTCTGGGATTGGCATTATAGGGACACAAAGGCAAGGGGAAGGAGACACTCCAGGGACCCTGGCATGGAGCTGGACTCATGCTCAACTCACACTCTTGGGACTCTAATAAGCCAACAACTGCTCAAATGGCCTCTCAGGAGAAGGATGCCATTCAGCTTGGGCCTGTTCAGATGGAAGCAGATCTTTCTTTTACTCAGTGGTGGACTACTGAGACCCAGGACTGGATGCAGTTAGTGTTACAATGATATTGTAGTAACAAGGTCTCGCTGATCACTTCAAATGTGCTAGCCCTGTGCTAAGGCTTTTAAATGCATTGTCTCAGTAACTGCTTGCAACAAATCTGTAGGGCATTATGTCACTTACCAAACTGACTGTCTGAGGCTCAGAGAGGCTAGGGAACTTGTTCAAGGTCACACAACTTAGCTAAAATTGGAGCTAGAAGAAAACTTAAACTCAGACTTTGTGGCAGCAAACTCAAGAGTGCGCTTTGCAAGAGCTGAAAACTTCCTTCCATTTATCCTTAACTTCAACTCCCCTATCTTACATGTGGTCACAGCAGCCCCTAGATTCTGCTGCCAAACATGTTTATCAAGCTTATGTATAAAAATATACATATATATATATATATATAAATACATATATGCACATTCTCCTGTGACTCAATAAAGTTGTTTTAATTTTATGTTGGGGAAATAACCTGGCCCATAACTATTCCTGCTTTAGCTGAATTAGTCCCCAGGCCAAAGAATGTGTTTGCTTCTGCTTCAAGGTTGAAGGTACACTGGGAACTATCTGTTTCCAGCCCCAGGGGACTGAGAACTGAGGTCATCACGTGTCTTCTTCCTTCAACTACATCAACCCCAGACCACTATAGAACTGGCTGCCATGGGACCTTCATTCTCCTCAAGCCAGAAAAACAATTAGGCTTCTGCGATGACAGTGACATGCAGACCATTTGCAGTCCGTAATCACAGGCAGTAATGGTGAATTCACAACATTTGCCCTCAGGATGTTGCAACAGCTTACTGACTTCCTGTTCAACTGTGACCAGCATCTGTTTCAAAGGCCCACTCCAAAGTAGGAGAAAAGATAATTCACATACATGTGAAAAGTGGCTGAGTATATGACAGA
Organism: Cuniculus paca; assembly: GCA_004365215.1. NCBI lineage: Eukaryota > Metazoa > Chordata > Mammalia > Rodentia > Cuniculidae > Cuniculus > Cuniculus paca. Next base: position 9,157 of record RJWT010049531.1, on the reverse strand, counting down.
CGATAATTTGCACCTTTACATAGGAATCAAAATATGAATCAAGCTTGGAGAATGTATTTGATCCCCTTGGGATTATATCATGGGTAAGTTCATACCTTCATGATGTTTTGAAACGCACAGTTTCATGTTCCCAGGGGCATCATTAGAAGTGTTCTTTCTGGGGCTTCAAGCCTTTTCGTGACATTATCGGGAGGCCAAGTCTGGATACATTATAGGTACAGCTGTTTGACTGTAAGCCATTTGGAAATACACACATTATGCCAATCTTTATCATCCTTGCTGCCAAATCCAGACAAGATGGCACATGCAGCAACAGGCACTGACGTAGATCAAAAGACGAGATTGTCTTAAACAACCCATGGGGCTTTTCTCAATCCTATTTAGATAGACAGACTAAGAATAGGTCATGCTTTGAATCTGAAAGGTCACAAAGTCTTTTGAATTCTCAATAGCCATGATGGCGTCTACCAAAAATTCACATCCACTTCCAGTGTTAAATCAATTGGGTGATGCCTGTAAAGATCGTCCATGGATCTTAATGATCTACAGACACCAGCAATCTTTGAGAAATCTCTCTCACACTCACATTAGATTAGAAGTTAAAACCTTTGTAATAGAGTCACCGTTGGAAGACATAAGCTTACTCCTACCTCTGACACAAGACCTGCAAAATTTCAATTCTTCTCTCTTCCTTGACTTTGACATTGCTCTGCTCCTCTGCTGAGACCAGAAAGGCCCCAGGGTCTCTTTCCAGTGGCAGCAGAAGTACGAATTAACCTCCATCCTGAAAGTGTCATTCCCAAGGATTCACTATTGTCCTCACCAGTTCTCAACCTCTGAATCTCTCTCCCCACTCTGCCTCTTTTTCTATTCTAAAATTAAACCAACAACCAAAAGGTGGAGTTAGCAAGAAAGTGTAGCAGAAATACAAATCTCCTATCTTATTTCAGCCATGGGTGTTTTTCAAGGTACAGATGTGAGGACAGGGACTTGACTGAAGACACTGGCAGCCATTTCTCAAAGTTCAGTCCAGACACAGCTGTATCATCATCATCTAAGCAGAGATTAAACTTGAAGTTTCCTGGGGTCCCGTCTCAGACCTCTCAATCACAGTCTGCATTTCTAATGCCCTGGGCAAGTCCTGGACCATTTTCACAGTTGAGAATTTCTACTGTACAGACGCCATTGCCTCCCCCTCAATTTCCCACCACAAGATAACTAAATTCGGCCTTTAAGGAAATGTCTGCATATACAAGAAACCCTTGTGTAGTGAAAGACAAAAGATTCAATCAGGAGGATTCAAGCTCCAAATCACCTGAGGAGAGCCTATTCCTGCATCATTTATCAATATGAAATAAAACAGTTGTTGCTGAGTGGTGGAAAACACCTGTAAACCTAATTTCTTGGGAGACAGAGGGCAGAAAGATCATAAATTCAAGGCCAGCCTGGACAGCTTAATGACACCAAGTATCAAATTTAAAACTAAAAATCAAAAGAGCCTGGAACGTAGCTCATGATAGAACATATGTCTGGCATGTGTAAGTGTCATTACCCAAAGCAAAGTTCCTAGTATTCAGTATCCCCGAATTGTAAGATTCAACACCATTTGCTGACTTACAAGTGCATCCTCTGCAATCCGAACAAACTATCGAGCCTCAGAACATGACTGTGACCCCTGACACCACCCCGTCCCACTGCAGTCCTTCACGGGCTTTAACTTGGATGTTAAGCCTCATATCCGCCCTTCCCCCCAAAAAACTGTTGGCTCAGCCTTCTGCAGTGAACAGCTTTCCCCCAAGAAATGCTTGTGCAATAATTACAAATATTTATTCAGCCTTCCAATTGGTACGGATATTCATCAAGTGTCTGCTAGGTGTTCAGCATCATGGTACTGGGGCCAAGACAGTGAACAAAACACTGGATTATTAGCTGGATTATTCGCAGGGCACATTCCCAAAACAATAGTAGCTCTTTCTAAAATTGACTGAGCTCGCTCCCCACCTCCCCTCTGGAATGGAATGGAGCAAGAGCAAAGAGAGTCAGGTAAGCTACTCTGGCATTTGAAATAACCAACCTTGACGAGAATTTCAACTCGGTTGAAGAGTAGGACGGATCCTCTTCCCTCCAACAACCCCCTGCCCTTGCCTGCAGAGAAAACCCTTGCTAAAACACAGAGTTGGCAGACAGGATAAATACTTCTGAGTTTCACCACACAGCCTCTGCCAAAACTAATCTCCACTCAGGGCGGAATAAAGCCCTCAGTTGTCTGGATGGCTGAACATCCCTCCCCGAGACAATGGATTGTTTATGCAGCGGAGGGTTAGGAGCTGGTTGTCCACATAAACCCCACCGTAAACAGAGCTGTTCATTCGGTTGCTGGCAGGGGCTTCTGTTATCTTCCGAATCCCTCCCAGAGGGTAGAAGCCCTACCTTTTCATTTGAGTTGGCAGCAGAGTTATTTTTTTGCACCTGTTGCTCTGCTCCGATAACAACGCAGTTAAGCATTGATTTGTTGGAAAATAAACAGAAAAAAGCAAAGAAAGGCATCTGCCCGAACAGCCTGAGCTGGTTTGACGGAGCACTCATGCCAATTTGTTTTTCCTATAAAAACCAAAGAAAACCCTGTGCTTTCAGTTTGGGTGCTGCCCTCCCACTCCACAGAACAAGAGGAGGCATCAAACAGGCCAGTGGGAGCTGGCAGGGCCAGGAAACCCAGAAGGCCCTGTACTTTTCCATTGGCTGATTCCACCAGCACACTGAGGGGTGTCCGAGGTCTGCAGAGTAATATGGCCAGCCTCCAGCCAGCCCAGCTTCAGATCCTGAGTCAGATTAACAAGGGCAAAGAAGGGGCGCTGTAGATGATGGAAACCCAAACCACAGCCCTCTTCCAAGTGGTTGACTTCTGGAAGTCAATATGCTTTAGGGAGTAGGTGTGGCCCGTGGGTTACCTCCTAAAGCAGAAACCCAGCAACCTCCAGCCTCCTCAGTCTAGCCTCTCTCATAGACACCTCATTTCCAACCATGGGCCAAGAGCATAATCTGAAAACCTGGATCTTGGTTCTCCAGTCTCAGAGATAAGGCTACTCATGCCTACCTCAAAAGCGGCCGTGCAGACTCTCTTCTGTTCTGCCAAGGAATTTGAGGTCCCAGGAAGAAAAAGCGTGAGAGGTTTCAGGTGGCATTTCTGCCCTAATCCGAGCATCATAGCACTCTCATTTGTCATTAGTTTGTCAATATCACATGATGAACCAAAGCCAAAAAGGGCCACAAAGAGCTAAACAAATCACTTAAATGGAGATCATGAACACTAATTAAACAATAACATCATTGCCCAGCCTTGTACACACATACACAGTCAGAGGAAGCCTTTTAATATCTCCTTTTAAGCTGGAGAAAGCACAGTCATAGGCGACATTCAATATTCTCCCTGAAATCGCCTTTGCCAGCCTTTGTTGCCACCAGACCACTGGTGTAGAGGAAAGACCATAGGCGTAGTGGAAAGACCACAGAACATGACTTCCCCGGGATTGTGGAGAACAGGGTGATCCGACAGGGAGGGATATGGCTGGCTGAGCACTCCCAGGCGTTCTTGTCATGAGCAGGGCAGGGAGTGAAGTGCCTCAGACCAAATCAAGCAGCAGAAAAAGAAAAGATTTAACAACACCCTTAGTCGACTGAAAAATAAGTAAGACCAACTGCGCAGGAATGCGGGAAGGGTGGAGGGAGGGAAGAGGTGGGGATTGGAGCCAGGGAGGGGTTGAGATGGGCCAGGACAATGGACTTGACCATTTCAAGACTCAAATTTCCTCCCAGAAAAAGACCAAGAAGCTCAAGCTAAGAAAAGATCAACAACCACCAATGTGGAATCTCATGGACTGTATAATTACAAAACAACAACAAAAGCTATGATGGTAGGATAATTCACATTGATGGAGTGTTTACTATGTCTTTCAAATTAAGCTAAGCTTCACATGAATTATCTCACTCAATCCTGGCAAGAACCTCAAACATCAGTACTTAATGTCCCATTTTACAGATGACGAAGCACCAAGAAGTTAAGCAACCTATCCAAGACACAAATCTAGTAATTGGACTGTAAGAAATGTAGTAGGGACAGCGTGGGAAAAGCAGCATAATTGTTCGTACCCTTGCATTTCTAAAGAGAAGGATGTCACTGAGGATCTCATCCTTTTAATTTGACAGTTGAAATCTTTTGAAGACGGCTCCATGGACTGCTCCTGTAAATGTGAGTAGGAACCATACTAATCACACTCATACGTTAATAAAAAGGTGTCTGATAATGCACATCAGTCCAGACACTACAGAAAGACCGATTCACAGCTCCTCAGGGTCCTCCATGAAACCTCGATGGTAAAGCTCCTATTCAGCATACGCAATGCCCTAGGTTCAATCCCCAGTACCAAAAGCAAAACAAAAAACCTTCATCCAGCTTCCCAGTGAGGCCCTACATTGACTCGGGGTGAGGTGGCTCACTAAAAATGAAAGTGCAGTAATAATAATAGCAAAAAAAGCTGCTGAAAAAATCAAGAAAGAAACCTGGCTGCCTTGATGGGGTGCCCGATGGCTGAGTATCACGTATGAGTCCTGAGGGCTGGAAACAACACACTGACAACAAGAAAGAGACTACGGATGTGTCATGCAGGAAGCCTGAAGTCTGCCACTCAAAGAAATCCAGTAAAATTCTCCCACTCGTCCACCAACACTGTGTTCACAATCCTGTTCCAGACCTTGAAACAGTTTGTAAAAATGTGTCCCTCAAATACAGACAAAACCTCACAACCTTATTCCATCATCAGCTTCACAACTTAAGGACCAAACACTGTAACATCTGATTTGCTCACAAACTAGAGGATTTGCTTTTCAGAAAAAGTGAAATTTCCTCTTTGTTCAGGTGCTCATGTAAGGACAGTAGGCAACAAAGCAAACTCCTTAGCACCTCCCTACAAGAGCGATGAACTCTCAGCCCACTAAGTTTCGTTTTCCTTCCAGAACAGACTTTGTTCTGCTTCTCCTAACTCACTGGTCTATGCAGCAAGGTCTCTGGAAAAATAAAAACTGATACCCATCAGAAAGGCAAGCAAGAAAACCTACTGGAAAGATTAGCCAAGGAATCAAATCCCTTCTACCGTATAATACGACCATTCCCACATCGTTTCGTAGAAAATCTTGGAAACTGAAACTAAACTATAAAATTCACCAACACAAAAACTGCGCCTTTCCTCAGCAGGCCTCAGCTTCCCCAGCCCTGCTGCCACTCTTCCAGGGCCTGGTTTCCCAGACTCCCAACATGAGGAATTGTCATGCATCCAAACAACATCAGCACCTCCACAGGCAGGAGAAGTCATATAATCCATTGCTTGGTTCAGAAGAAAAAGATGGACTCCCTGGTTCAAAATGAGTTAGGAATTTCAAACAGCCACAGTAGAACAGTACACCAAAAGCAGAGTATTTCTAATCTCAGACCAGGCATAGCTACATAAGCTGCACACCCATGATGCTGGCCTCCAGGGGATCATCCCTATTTTTCCTTTAAATTACACCAAGACTCTGTCACCAATGGGGTGAGAGGTGTTTTCTGTCTGACTGCCCCATGACCTACCTTCTCAGGTGAGTGGGAGGATTCAACAAATTAGGACACTGAACATGCCTGTAACCAGCTGACCTGTAACAAGCACTCAACCAATGTTAGCTCTTATTATCATTACCATTATTACTATTATTATCATCTTTATTATGCTAAGGTCCCTCCACAACTCCAAGGCAGGAAAAACATTGTCCTCTCTTTTGGCAGAGACTATTAGCTGGTCCTGTTCAGAAGTCATTTCATTGGCTCTGTCAGAAAAAATGCTATACATTACAAGTTCTTAGCCTTTTATTCATACTTTGAACCCATTTTGCAATCTATTGAGGCACACAGGTCCATTCTCAATGATCTTGATTATTGAAATACTTTTTAAAATAAATGTGTGATATCATAGTAATATATGTCCTTTATTAACACATTAAACAAGACTATATCAGGTCTAATAACCTCTGTGATGTCAGATAGTGATATTTTAAGATATCTGTAACAAGTATAATGTGATACAAAAATTTTGTGATTGCACTCAGTGACAGTCACAGGCATAGTTCATACTATATTTGCATCAGAAGAAGTTAAATTTTAATAAGAGGTTATAGAAAATTGTGATGTCATTTTTTTTTCACATCCAAGTTTCTGGAGCTCCCAAATATTTTCCATAGACACCAGGCAATCCTGGGAAAACTGAGAACTTTGGCTGTTTAACTAATAGTAAGGACGACCCCTTCAATTTAGCCTCTAGAAATCACTTCTGCATGGCCAGCACACTTGAACTACTTATCACAAGGAGACCCCACGGTGTCTAGACAAAATCAGTAATTAGGTTTTGCTTTGTTATTTTTTCCCCAAAGCCTCCAGAACATTTGCCCAAGGCTAATGCCTTCAACAGTGGTGGGCAGTAGACATCTGGAGGCACTTTCAGAATTTTAAGGGCAGGTGTACAAAGTTGCAGTCAGTCATGTGAATGGCCCAAAGTGGGGACTGTCCTCTGCAGGCCACTACGTGTCAGGCACCAGGACAGCAGAGGAACACGCTGCATGCGTGCACTAGCGCTTCCCTGGGAGCCCCATTTGTTGTCATATGCAGTCGTTTCAAATGGAGATTTAAACTGGAACTCTCCTGTTAACAGAAAGTATCTCCTTTCCCTGTGGCTCACCATGACCAGTAAAAATCTACTGCATTTCTTTCACTGCAGAACCAAAGTTGATCATTAAGGGAAAAAATTTAATACGTTTTCATTCTGACCCAACAGAGACTCACTGAATTCACCTGAATTGGATATTTCTCCTCGACTCCCACTCTCATATTACTAATTATTTACTCATAGGCATTTATTTCAGTGCTTTCACATTCTTTGTTTAATGTGAAAATGCTTACAACATCCCTACACAGTAGACACTATTAACTCCATTTTTTTTTTTTTTTTTTTTGCAGCAATGGGGATTGAACTCACGACCTTGCGCTTGCCGGGCAGGCACTTAGACTGCTGAGCTAGATCCCCAGCCCTTTAACTCCATTTTTCAAACAAGGATATTTAGATACTAGAGCTTATACAATTCACTCATGGTACTCAAATACCCAGGGCCAGAATAATTTTGAACCCAAGAATTCTGATTCTAAATCTAGTCTCTTCATACCATGTCCCAGCTGATTCTAGACCACAATTTGTACAGTGTCTCACCCCTTCAGACACACATGCTGGTTGAAATCTACTCTTCATCAGTGTTCTTCCACCCGCAGTCATCTAGCCAGTGGAGTTACGATAGCAGAACAGTGACTGGGTGCTCTTTGATTTTCTACGTGAACAAAATTGAGGCCATATCTATAGCCCACTACGATGAAAACAGCTTCTCGTTTCATACTTCTCTGACCTCATCCTCCGAACTATGCCATTAGCACTACAGAGGAAAGTTTTTTAAAAGCTCCTAAGATGGACCCTGGAACAATCTCAGTAGGATGATCATTTTCTCCAAGGTCCATTGTCATACACCAAAAATAGAAGACCCTCTTCCTGTTTCAAGAAAGGCTCGACAGAGTTTCAGAAGTTTTCGCCAAGCTGAGAAAGGCTAATGGGATGACTGAATGTTCCCGAATACACAGCTGGGAAAGTAAGAACCCAGCCCCCAAAGTTACTTATTTATGTGTCTATGATATGGTGTGAGGACAAAGTGGCAGCTATGATAGTTTAACTTCCCCACAATTGCAACATCAAAGAAAGTGTACACCTAGACAAGGTAGTGCAGAAATAAAACTCAGTTACATCAAAAGAGTGGAGTTATGAGGTGGTCTACTAGTTTAATCATCAAACTATTATTAGTTGGGAATTTTCATTCCTTATTAATTTAGGCTTTGTTTCATCAGAAAACATGTTTTGAATGTACCTATACTAGTCGTATTTTAAACAAGTGTTAATTAAATATCCTTAATGATGAAAGGAAAGTTATTGAAGGAGGTTCTGAGAGGGTCATGATATGGACAAAGATGAGAGGGAGAAAGGGACTGTGAGTCCCATGAGCCAGAAATAAGGGGCTTAGTCCCAAAACCAATCCAGGACAGTATGTGGTGAAGTGCTAGTGAAATCACTTTTCAAAGGAATATTTTATAGTTTGTCTCTTTTAAAACAAGGTCAATTAATACCCTATGAGTGTCTTTAACTAGGACACCCTTCTTGACCCTGTTGCAAGCTCTGGTTGCTTGAGTACAGAGCTGAGCCCTCAGGGAGTCTCCGGGATCTGAGTTGGGCCACCCAGTGCCTGAGCTTTTCTTGGTGCCCTTGTGATTACCCACTGGATCTTCCTCTGGGAGAAACAAGTCCATATTCATCTCGTCTACCCAATAATTCCCAGGCGATCAGTCAAGCAAATGCCTGAGTGCCCCATGGGTGCATGAATTCCACCTCTTAGGAGTCCGCAGTGGTATTTTAGGGGAGACAGCATTAGAATGTTGCTCGTGTAGAGCGACTGCTCCCTGTGTTCACAAGCAGCTTCGACCTCTTCCACACTCTCACCGGCTCTGGCCTTGTGAGGCAAAGGAAGAAAGATGGATACAACGTGGGAGCAAACTAAGATCCCTAATATTGCTAATAAAGGTGCCAAGTGTTGGGTCTTGGTACATTCACTAAGTATAACCCTTTCCCGAAGTTCCGAGGACTCTAAGGAAGACTCTCTTTCCTTTCTCATATTTGGAGTCTTTCCTTCTTCAGGGAAAATTCTTGAAGAAAGGTCTTTAAGGTCTTTTCTTTCTTTCCCTCCTTCTGAAATTCAGCAGAGCACATCAAGTAACTGATAGATCCACAGAAATGTCTACTCAAGCACTTCCTGCCTTGCTGATATCCGTACCAGTCAACTAAAAGTACGTCCACACGGAGATGGCCCACGGTGGGGAGCCATTTGCTCCCTTTCACAGCTGATTTCCTGCCTAACAGCTTAACAATTCCCTTAAGTCCTTGGCCAGTTTAAAGAAACTAACAATTTTTAATAAGAACCCCATTGCCTGATACTTAAAATAAATCATATTATTTTTAAAACATTTGATCACAATTGAGATAGGAAAATG
>RJWT010049530.1:0-10958 GCA_004365215.1 Cuniculus paca | reverse complement strand
CCCAGGCGGGAATGTTTTCTGTGCATTCTCTTCAAACATCTCTAATTCAAAAAATTAGTGTGACCTAATTCCTGACCTATGGCCACATTTACAAGCAAGCTTTTCAAGATCAGATCTAGTGTGACCAGTTTGATGTGGATTCATAATACAGTGTGAAAAGGGTATGTATGAGTTGTGTGTATATATGTTTGTGTGTATGTACAGTTGTCGTCATCACTGTATCTAACAGGCTGGATGTTTTCTTTCTTTGAAAAGCTAATCAGCTCTTTGAGCACCTGTTATGTAATTTATTTGAAAACTAGAAACTTATGTTAGGTGGTGACAGGGCTCTGAAGCCAGAATTTCACAGTGTACATGTTTCCGTATCTAAAGGAAATGAAATTGAATTCTGAATTGTATTATTTAGAGCCGAATCGACAAGCAAGGCTTCCTCTTGGTTAGGGTGAATAATTGAGTTAATTCCAGTGCATTGGAAGGACTATGTTTGGAAAAGGCTACCTTTGGGGAAGGTGCTATATGCTCAGTGCAATACTCTACATTCTGAGAACTAAGCTCTTGTGGTTTGGGTCCTATTTATTTGGGGTTTCTTGTTCGTTTTGCTCACTTCACTTTATTGCTTTCATAAACACTCATTTGGCATTCTAGCTCACAGCTGTTATTCTGAGGACGGTGCTAGATGGTCGCTGCCCGGTTGCTACAGGCTCCTTACTAATTGGCACCCACACTGACTAGCTCAGTTCTGAGGTTCAGTGCATTCCCACATAATACGCCTTATGAAAAGAGAAGTGACAGCATGCATCCTCCAAGACTGGTTTACATCCCGCAACACTTAAGCATGTGTAATTGTAGTTGGTTGTGATGTTGATACCCATTGGTTAGTAATTAATGCACTTTCTTCCACTTTTGTTTGAGGTAAGTTATTAACTTCTCAGATCTGTCCTACTGCTCTGGGTTTAGTCTGTACACAGTGGGAAGAAATCCTGTTTCTTACCAAACATTGCAGAGCAATTTGATGCAGTTTCTTTTGTTGGAATGCTGAGTTAATTATATTTAACCACAGATCATGGTAAAGTTGCACTAACAGCATTTTTTAATCAATGGGAAATGTTTAGCATGTGTGAGTTAGGGGAGGTGGAAAACCAGATTGGTGGGGGAGGCCAGAAAACCAATTCCACATGAAAATGTTAACTGTGTGATTAAGCATAAGCTTTCTAATGAAGTTATTATGGGATACTAAAGAGGCCTTTATTGCATGAACTCGGAGGCAGAATGTAAATGTACTTGTATGTGCCTATTAAAGAGGAGAGAAAAGATCCCCACCTCTCTCACTTTTGCCCATATGTAGATTGCTTTGCAGAAATAACAACCTTGGGAAACTCAGAACAAGACTGACCTGGTTGATAACTACCATATACCAACAGCAGAATCTGGAGAGTTGTTCTTGTGGTTTAATGGGCAGCTAGATAGGCCTGTTTATCCATGTTACAACGCTAGCAGGACATTTCAACTCGCCTTTATTGGTGGAACAATTAGGATTGAACTCTCCCCAGTGTGAAATCAGAAGTGCAGATTGGCTCCACATTAATAATGCAGAGAGAAAAGCTGTTTAATTGGAAAAAGTTAGACTGTGTACTGTGATTCGCCTTCCTTTGTGCCCATGGCAACACCTCAAAGTGTAAGAGTTGGACCTAGCATAGTAGAACAGGTAATAACTGTTCTTGCTGGTCAGAAGTTCCTTAATTTCTGTGTTGACTCTGGAGTGAGATGACCACTGATTCTGTGAAGACATTGGTCATGGTCATTGTATGTGGCTGTTTCAGAGTCTCATGGGAAAGATATTTTACCAACCTTGTTTCATTAGTGAGTTTCTTTGATGGATTGTTTTTTCCAAGAAGCATGACATGACACATCTAGAACCTTTCTCTGATTTCCTCATACCTGTGTTCTCATGTGTCTTAATGTCTTCGCCTCTTTTGCAGATCAAAGCTATTTTTTTCTAGCAAATTTTACTTACATTTCTATGTTGTTTTTCAGAGCATTTGATCATGGCCAGCTTATTGGGAACTAGGACGGCACTGCAGTTTCATGGAAAAGAAAGTTGGGACACAAAGATGTGCCCAGGGCTCTGTGGCTAAGAGGAAAGGGGAGGTCCATTGTCTTCCCCAATAAAGCTCCTGATAGTTTGCTCCTGGTTTTTTTTTTTTTTGTCAGTTTCTCTCCACTATTCAAATTCCGCTTACTTTTATGCCAGCATTCTCGCCTTTTCTTGGCCCCCATCTCTTGATTTTTCCCTAACAGAAATGTGCAACATAAGTGTGACAAGTACCCAGCAGTGATCCATTAAGCAAGGGGAAGCAGACATGCACTGGCTAGATATTAAGATATAAAAATACAGCACTATATTCACATTACTTGAAAAACTATCCAGTCTTGGAATAATACGAAGAATCATTTTGAGGAAGTCCTCCCTAGGAGGGAAAGGACGATGCAAGTGGCAATAGGGTGGTTTTTGTTGTTTATTTTGCATTGTTTTATGTTTTCAGCTTTGAGCTGCATCTCTGAGTTTTATTCTTGTATCTCCCTGACCTATTTGTTTATAAAGCAGAGAGACTAAAAATAAGGGCAAAAAGAAGGCATTTTTCTTTCATACTACATGGAATAAATGTTGGGAGTCATGAATCAGAACTCTCTTGGGTGAGAAAAATCATTAAGCTTGTCTTCTAACACTGCTAAGAGCTAATTACATTTAAATAATTATTAAGGCTGTAAATAAGAACCAGGTAAGCTGAGCTGATCTTGATAGTGTTTTATGTTTGCGTCTAGAAAGCATGCAGTAGTATAATTAAAAATAAGATGCAGTGACTTGATTTGCCAAAGTCTTGTTTTCTGTAGGAATTGCAGGGTATGAGAGGGACAGAGGAGGTGAGTTAATGAGTGCCACCTGCTCCATGTGTCTCGGTCTGTGATGAGCTCTTTATTCATGTTATCTGTGTAACACCCACCACAAACCTATCAAGTAGCTGTTGTCATCTTCACTTTATAGAGGAGGAAACATGTTCAGAGAGGCTAACTAGTTTGTTCCAAAGCACAGAGCTCTTAAGTAGCAGAGTCCAACTGTGAACCCAAGTGTCTCCATCCTTCCAATATAGTTTCCCAAAGTGGAATTTGGGGAAGCATGAGGTTTGCAATCCATCGTGAAAGTGATAATTTACTCTCCTAAATTTTGCTCCCTTAAGGTTATCAATGGGTTGGATTTACTGATCGCTTGCTGCCCAACTGGGTAATTTATCTTTTTTTCATACATGTTATGGGTCGAATAGTGACTCACCAAAATTCATGTATTAAACTCCTAATCCCTAGTACTTCCAAATGTGCCTTATTTGCTAATATATCATTGCAATTGGTTAAGATAAGGTCATATTATAATAGGGTAACCTCTCATCTAACATGACTGGTGTCTTGGTGAAATTCAGAGACAGATGCACAGGGGAAGAACATTATATGAAGATTAGAATGATGCTACTTCAAGCCAAGAAACTACCAGAAATTAGGAGATGGGCCTGGGAGAAACCCGTTTCTAGTTCCTTCAGAAAGGACGTGGCTCTGCAAACACCTAATCTTGAACTTCTAGGTTTTAGAACTTTAAGACAAGGAATTTCTCTTAGTGAAACCACTCAGTTTATGGCAATTCATTTGCCCTAGCAAACTAATACAGTGCATCTCATCTCTTATTCCTTTGGGTCTTCAGTCTCATCCCCATCATTTTGGGCCGTACTCCTGGTACTTCTTTCAAGTTGTCGTAACGTACTTCTGGTAGTGTTCTACAACTGTCATCAAAGCCACCTTGTCTCATGTCTTCATGCATGAAGCGCATCCCCTCTGCATTCCAAATAAATCTCCTTACCTAGACTCCCAATGTTCTCCCTGTCCCCCTCCCCTAACAATTTCATCCTCATTGTGTTATTTTCTGTGTCACAGTGGATTCTGTACACATTCCTTGGCTGGGTATCAGGACTTTATAGCTTGAGGATTGATCTCGATATGTTCTTTTGTCTGGGTCTTTTATTTTCCCTTATATTGTTTATTCACAGATTTTAGAAGATTGCACATTTTGTTTAATTATGTTGGAGGCAGACTGGCATTTTAGCTGTTACAGTCTGTGGGAGAGGAGTTGATAGCAAAAATTATGTGGAGTTTAAATTGTTTTCGGTGAAGGAAGTGGAAATGAATGAAGCTGTTTTCCCATGAAAAGTAGGTATTTTGCTCTGGATCTGGGAATGGGTTTTTTTTATTTTATTTTATTTTTTGTTAGCTGGAAATGTTCTCAGTGCTGCATTGTCTATTTTGTTTGCTTTTTACAAGTCTGACTGTTATAAAAAAGGAAATTTGTATCTGTATTTGCAACTTTGAGTGTGGCAGCTGTGTTTTCAAGGCTTAATCTGGGATGGAACTGAGATACAAATGATGTCAAAAGTTTTCCCATGAAGTTGTCAAGTTTTACTTCTTAAAAGTACTGTACATGGCACCTCCAGCCTCCATGTAGGGTCTGCTGAGTTTTAGATTTTTAGATAATGACAGTTTTACAATGTTGTTAACTCAGAAAAACCACTGCTTCTTTTTTCAACCTCTTTCTGTGCTCACATGTGACTGCCATCAGCATGTAGATAGGGCCTCTTATCTGCTCTTAATATATTAGCCATGTTTTTTATCAGTTGGGGGGATCCTTCACAAAGCCACAAAGCTTTTTGTCTACCATGTCTGTCAAATAGTGGCCAATTTAATTTGAATGAAATTTTAATTGGAAAAATTCTGCCAAGATCCAGCCCTGATTTGAATATTCATAGTGATGTTAAGAATCTCCATGTACCTGGGGTATGATTTGAATTCCTTCCCTGGACCTCAGCCCTGCTAGTACAATAAGAAGGGGACTATACAATATTCCTGCAAACTAGCCAGACATAGTGGGCCAGACTGGGAAGCCAGACGGGAAGGTGGCTATGTGAGTGGCCCCCATTGTTTTAATAGCAGCAGTTTGTCCAGATTCATTTTTTCAGGCTTGTGAGTACTTGGTCATGAAAGTGGGAAATGTGTGGGCCAATATTAGTGTGCTACTTGGCATACATAAATTTTAGAGACAGTGGAATATGTTGGACAAACCGTCAGGGTGAAGGAAGATAGAAAATCTCCCTCCAAGTTCATCTGTACCTTAATGGAGGCTTGTGTTCTCCAATTTTCCCTTCAGGGCCTTGGCTTCTTTACCCCTAGCGTGGGGGACACACAGGGCCTGCCTACTGAGAGCAGGCAGCACCCCACACCTCCCTGGGCAGTGCATTGCTGTGGTTCATGGTAGTGGTGGAAAGTTAGAGAGGGTAAAATGATCAGTCTCTGAACTTGGATTTTTGTTGCGTCTGGCTATTTCAATGCCAGAACCCACTTTTTCCCAAATCATTTCTTATCCCCAATGAATGTGCTTGATATTTAAAAAAGATTCTATGGCATGTTACCTTTGCTACTGTGTTTTTAGTATAAAACTATGTACCTTGGAAAGCAAAATAATGCTTTCAATTAGACAGTGGAGTTACTGTTACAATCTGCTTTCATCTAGGATATTAGAAATGAAAAATCTTAAATACATATAAAGCAAATATATATCTCCTCCTGACAATCCACCCCTGTTTAACAGAGCCAAGCTACTGCAAAGACCCTAGCAGGAGATTTAATTCCCCTACAGTGATTGCAGACTTACAACGCTTCGGCACTTCCTGCTTAGTGGCTACTATTTTGCACTTACTGACATTTCTCTTTCAGGGATAAGACTATTTCTTCCATAAAATACAAGGTATTTCTAAGAAACTGCGATTGCATTCATACTTTTGATGTATCGGCTCACGGGTTGTATAAAAAGTTCTTTTCATATGGCAAAAAAAATGTGTGAGGTTTCAGTGAAAAAAGAAAAAAATCTGCAGCAGTAATTTGTTTTAATAAATCTAAACAGATACAGCTGTGACTCTGAGAATGGAGGTTTCGTGTGCACACAAGCCAGTCATTCTGGCTGGTCCTCCAGTCCTCCCGAGCCAGAGGCATGGAATGGTCTCACCTGGCTCCTCCAGCCACTGTTGGCTGGCAAAGGTTTTAACCCCATTTCAAATCTGAAATGTGGGTATTTTCACATAGAATATGTTTAGTATTTTTGTCACTGGTATGTAACATAGAAAAACCAGGACTCATTAGCATTCTGATGAAGGTAAAGAAATAGCAAGTGGTCATGAGGAAGAAGAATGAACAGGGAAGGTGTATTAGAGGGATAGTTCCATATCCCACCAAAATAGAAGTATTTCAGGTTTTATATTCACTTCTTTTCTTATTCCAGGCCCACCAGCAACTGCATCTCCATTCTCAGGAAATAGAACTTTTGCATTTGCTGAAGGAGGCTGTGTAGCCATGGAATTTACCCTTTGGCCATCAGTTGAGGACCAAAAGGTTCCTTTCTGCAGCTTCTGCAAAATAAAAGTCCCCAGAGGTGCCCTGGCAGCTGAGGTTGCTGGGCAATGTCATGCCTTTGTTGGAAAGCTGTATTTCTTAGATTGACTGAAGCCTTTGAATACTAACTTCGATGTACTATGTTACCATCTGGAGACATTTTGCAGTTGTTGTTGAAAGGTTGACTGAGGTCTCTAATGCAACACGAGAAATTGATGGAAGCTTAATAGGGTTTAGTAGTTGCAATGATTTGTGAATGACAGCCACACAATAACCCTTGGCCCAAGAGATGGCAGTTGTGTATACTGTTTGAATGAAGATGGCAAGGAGTAGAATGGGAGTCGCACATTTTGTAACAATTTGGGAAGCACTTGAATGGCATACATTGACCCTAGTTAAGAAATGTTGCCCTACTGGTCACATGTGTGTCATTGATTTATTATTCACCTTGTGGAAAGCTCCTTTGATTTAGAAGTTTTGCACATCAGCCCCCATTCCTCAATAAAAGGTCTGGTATGTCTCAATATACCACGTTCAGTGTACCATATGTACGTGTATTTTAGATATAGGTCTAGCCTAAGATTCTAAAGAATTAGCCTGTCTTTCAGCAAGTATTGCTAGCTATAATACTGAAAAGGATGAATTTTTGCTCTTTGTCTTCATATGGCTAAATAATAACAGTCTTTGTTTTCATGTTTTTGCATCATTTGCATTCACCATTGTGTAAAAACATCAGTCATACTCCCCACGTATCTGCACACATATTTATATTTCTATATTTATAAACTCAACACATTTATGCATATATTTAAATATGCATATACAAAATAAAGGAGAGACAGAAAGGAAAAAAGCAAGAATAATGAAAAAGGGAATGCTGCTTCAGTCAATTGGAGGCAGTGCAGAACTTGATGAGTGGGTAGAAGAGGAAATGATGAGTGAGTAAAAGAGGATGATAAGAATTGCGAGTGGTTCGTCAAACAACCAGATGCAGGTGTTTCTGATAAAATACATTACGTCTGAGGAGAAAAGGGTACAATAATCAGAGGTTCTAATGGCATGAAAAAATAGCTAAGAATTTGGAGACATTCAGGTCCTCTATCAACTGTGAAGTCCCAGATATTGGCTAAGAATGGAGCTGGACCTACACAGATGAAAAACAAGTGTGGCCCTTAGGAGGCTAATAGTCTTCGGAAGACTACTCAGTAGCTCAGTAGCTTTTTAAAAAGCAAAGGTTTACAGTGAAGATTGCTTATGTTACTCTAAATCAGATCCTGCTTGGATTATGAAGAGTAAGTACAAGGAAGAGGCCTCAAAGTCAGAAAAGATGCTAGGTATTCTAGAGCCTGTCAAAGTTGTTTTGTCTACAGTTGATTGAGTTGTTATATTTTACAAGAGATTAGGTGAAACCCTATGGGACCACTATCTAATTCTCAGAATTTTGAAAGACCATCTGATCTACTCTAAGGTCACATCCCTACCCCACCTCTGAGAACACCTACTAGTCTGGGAAGGATAAACACAAAATGTATCATGGTTTTCAAAGGAGGTGTTATAGGTTTTGCAAAGATTAATTTTCTTTCTTGGTTATGTCTTGAGATATGAGACATCTGTAAATCCCTCATTGTTTGCTTTTTGTTATGTTTAATTTATGTGGCTTTTCTCTGTGGTCACTGGGATAGGGCCAAATTTAGCTTAACAAATTCCTAAAAGCAGATACAATAAATTCTTTCCAAATGTTTCCATTGTACTATAAAAAAATACAACAGTTATCTCTCACCCTGTTGAGAAAAGTTAATCTGTCAACCTTAGGAAAAGGTTGTCCTTGATGAAAAATTAACACATAGGAGGTTGAAAGTGATATACTGCTTTGGATTTACCAGGAATGATAAACTTGGATTTGGAAAGTTGGAATTTACAGTCTGACTTCATCTTCTCCAAACCTTTCCATAGAATTTCTTATCTGACAATGTGGTAGGAGGTCACTGGAAAGATCACAAAATGTTATCTCTGGCATATCCTGGGATGTGTTTTCCTGGCTGCCTGAAATTCACAGATTATATACTTAAATATATCTCCAGTTGAAACACTGCTGTTGATCATACAGGGTGGGCTCCGGTGGAAATTGCTGCTCACATGGGGTGGCTTGAAGAACATCTGCTCTTCAAACCTCTACCTTCCCCTTCCCTGCTAGGCTACTGCTGCCCTCCTAGCTGATGTGGCCTGACATCCCATCAAGACAATAAGACGGTATACATGGTCCTCAAAAGGCTACTGTTAAAAGTTACCTGCGAGAGGAAACATCACATTTCTTAGAGTTTTTACCTGAACATCCCTCAGGAAGACAGGTAGTGTGGAGGTGAGAACCTTTGCTTAGGAGGTGATGAAAGCCAGTACCCATGGAAAAATTAGGCTGAACTAGGCAAATACTGAGCCACCATGGGCCGGGCAAGTGTTTGAAAGAAACCCAAATCATCACTCTTTATTTCTGCTTTTACTTTTTTATCTCTGTCTCTTTTGTTCGTTACCTTCATATTCTCCCGTAGGCTCTTCCTTCACTTCCCCATCCACCCCCTGCAAGAAAAGCATGCCTACAGCAACAGTAAAAGAGGAATTCCCAGAGGAGTGGGTGGAAAGAATGCTATTTTAGAAAAGTAACTATATAAATGGGTAATTGAGCACTGGAAAGAAGTTCCTTAAAGACTGTGTGGGATTTAAAATCCAAGAAATGAACATATGATAGACTATACAGATGAAATAAAGGCAAATATGGTCTGTACCTTATAAATTTCCTCCTTTCTTCTTCACTCCATTCTGTGTGTGTCTCCTCTTGGAAGAAACAAATATAGAAGTGATAAGAAAGTGAACCTGGAATCAAAGAGAGCAAGACTCAAAGAGTATAACACAGTAGGAGAGACATAGGCAAGGACTCTCACAGGGACTTCCTCATATTGTACTCCATACCAGATGAATCAGTACTTTGACATTTTAAATAAGTCTTCAGGGCTTCTTCTCCCATAGAAGGACTACCTTTGTGCTCTTAGAGAGGATTTGGAGTCCTGATGTATGTTTCAGTAACAGAGTGATGAACCTTGGGGTCACATGCCAACTACCTGGAAATGTGCTTCCACATCTAGCCTGGTCCTGCCTATTGTCCATGGGACTCTGATACAACTCCTTAATCCTGGAGGCCGGTTAGCAAACTATTTAATGCTGTACTGTTCTATGAGATTCAGATGTAGAATCATCAAAGCAAGTTTGCATACTGGGGTCAGGAGGAACAACTCAGGGGAAAAGGAAAGAATACTCATTTCTTTTTAAGTAAATGGCATGAGGCTCCCCAGCTGACCTTGAGACAGCATTTTCTGGGCTTATAAAAAGCAAAGAACCTGAGGGGTAGAGTCTAAACAATGATGACTGCATTGAAGATTATAGTAAGATCTCTGTTGGAAGGTTGGTGTGGAGGAGATAAAGTGCTTTAGAGTAATTTGTACCAGGTTGTCAACTACTGAGAATTCCAGACTCAAAAAACCAGGCTTTTGGTGACTCCTTCTGGTTTTTGCATCCCAGGACCAAAGTTTAAACATCACGCCAGACAACATTAGGCTAGGGCTACTTGATTGACTTGCAAGAGCCAGTTATAGGTATCACTTCCCTAGCCCGCATTTAGTAACATCATGTAGGTAAGCTGGAAATTTCATGCAGTTTACACTGTAGAAATTGGCAATAGTCACAAATCAAGGTTTTACAATCACCAAGAGCTGTTTATTTTTGGGCAGAAGAGAAGCATGAAGAAATTATCAATATTTTTAAATTATAATCATCCCTCAGAGTCCACAGGGGTTTGGTTCCAGGATCCTCTGCAGATCCTGGTATACTCAAATCACTTCTAGAAAATGAGGTAGTTATTTGCATATAAAATCCACACCTCCTCTTATATACTCTAAGTCAAGTCATCTCTAATACCTAATAACTAATACAAAGTGAATTCCATGTTACACTGTATTGTTAAGGGAGTAAAGACAAGGGAGGAAAGTCTATGTACACTCAAAACAGATGCAGTCTTTTTTCTGCATATTTCTGATCCATGGTTGTTTGAATATGTAGATACAGAACCCAGATCTATATTTTTATCTGTTTTAAAACCTAGTTTTGTTTTCTGTGAGAGCTTACGTCTATGTGTGTAACCCCCAACTTGTTGATTCCTAAGTAAAGAATTTATCCTTCTTTAGCTAGGAAGTAAAATGAGAACACATTTCCATTTTCAGGGTTTGTTTAAGAATTTTGCAACAAGTTGAAGGAAATCATGTCTGCTCAGCAAAGCAATTTGGTGTCTGATGATAGCCAAACAGCCTGGAAAATTATCTTTGCCTCAGCTCACCCACTGTGCAAGGGGAGGCTGCTGACAAGCCGGCCGCCTCCAGAGCCTCATTGTGTGGGACTCAGCAGCACAGTGGTGAGGGAAAGGCAGGTATGTG
>RJWT010049529.1:0-11003 GCA_004365215.1 Cuniculus paca | reverse complement strand
GCAGCTGCGGGTGCCGGCCGCCCTCCCCTGCCTTCTCTCAGGGTAGCAGCCCCGCTGGCTCCCGGCAGCTGTGACTCACTGCAAATGCTTTGCATTCCGGGATGCTCTGCAGGGCTTCGGTTCTCCCCAGTGGCTGGGAGTATGAAGCAAGTTGAAAGGGAAGAGAAAAAGAGGCCCCACGGCTGCCAAAACACTGCAGGGACGAGGAGGACTTTGTTAGGAAAGCTGAAAAGAGCGTGCAGGAAGGACCCCAGCCAGTCGACCACTCCTGCACTCTCCCTCGCGGGGGCCTGGTGGTTACATGAGCACAGCCCTTGGGGACTGAGCCCCGGGGTTGTGTGAGCCCGAGTGAGACTTCATTCATAGGTCCAGGGCTCCATCCACAAACCATTTCCGTCTGTCCCAGAAGAGCTGCAGAACGCTGCTCTAAAAAGCTGAGTCCTCTTGTCTGTATTTAAATGGACTTTGTGTTTGTTAAAAACCTCTTTTCTTTCCTTTTTTTAGTGCTGGCGATCAAATGCAGGGCCTTAAGGCATGCTAAGCAGGCACTGTATCATGATCTACATGCCCAGGCCCCTCAAAAACCTTTTACATGACTCTATTCCTTTGTTTATTTCTTTAGTTTTCCCCTTAATTGCTACGATATCATCATTAGTTTTTTGGGGGAGAGGTTATGGGTGCTGTGTTTCTTGATTTTATGTCTGGGGAAAAGTCCACTTTGCCTATACGTTTTTGGATAAGACATCCTTGTTTTACACTCTGTTAGTCCTTGTTCCAATGCCTTCCGTCACTGAATTCTGGGATCACTCGGTTCCTTGCAGACAATCTGACATTGTCTGAATGCCTGAAGAATTCTTCCTCACATTTGCATTTTGATAGGTAGCCAAAGGTATGTTTCAGTGTTTAATGCTCCAGGTTGAAGTTTTCTGAAACAGAATACATTTGTTAACTCTACAGATATATTTTTCTTTGTTTCAGGGATTATATTAGTCAATTTTCCATTGCTATCACCAAACAAGTGAGGCTGGGTAACCTTATAAAGGAAAAAGATTTTTTTAGCTCATAGGTTTGGAGGCTCAATGGACTGTCATGTGTATTGGCCCAACTCTGGTGAAGAAAAGAGCTCATGTCTTTGGTTCTATTTCAGGTGACATCGCAAAGAAGGAAGAACTTGTGTGAGAGGAAAAGATCACACTAACGAGACAGGAAGCCAGAATGAAAAGAGTCAAGCTCTGTGTGTGTGTGTGTGTGTGTGTGTGTGTGTGTGTGTCTGTGTGTGTGTCTGTGTGTGTGTGTGTGTGTGTGTGAGATTGAACTCAGGGCCTTCATATCTAGTCCTTTCTACAATTTTTTTAAAAAATTTTTGAGACAGCATCTTGCCAAGTCACTAAGTTGCCCAGGCTGGGTTTGAACTTGCCTTAGCCTTCCCAAGTGCTGGAATTACAGGCATGGGTCCATCCCTGACCCCAAAACTTGCTCTTTTTATGATAACCTCCTTCCCAGAATGAGCTCAGGAGTCCCATGAGAATGACTGCAAACCAAGGCCCCCCAGGACCTCCCACAAGGCACCCTGGCTATGCCGGAGACCAAGCTTCCAACACTGGAACTCTTGGAGCCCAAAGTAGGGCATGGATATTCTCTTGGATATTTTTCTCTTCAATTTATTGGGCTTTCTATTTCTGTGTCCCTGTATCATATTGTACCAACTTTACTCCTCACTGCTTGCTTTCTTCCTTCTGTAGGGAAGGAAAAATAAGTTTTTCTCCTCCCCTCATAATTCTTAGGACAGTCCCTTGTAACAGAAGAAAGATTAACAAGAAAAAACAAACAAGCTTATTACCACGTGTACCTCATATGTATGTGCGAGACGCTCAGAAACATGAGTAATCTCAAAAGGAAGAAACAGGGCAGGGTGTGGAGAAGGGCAGTTGCAGGGAGATGGCCAGGAAAAGCCCGGTAAGCCAGGGAAAGGTTTGCTGTGCAAATTTAGCTGGTGCCTTTCCTAGTTATGAGTCTCTGGAGATTTAGAGTAATCCTTCTCTTCCTGGGCAAAGTGAAGACTCCCTTGCAAATGGAGATTTCCTTTACAGATATAAATTTTCCTTATAAATGGGTAACGCTCCTCCGTTTTTACTACTTCTGCATTAGTTATTATGGCTCAAAATGATCCTTATTCTACAATGGCATATTTGGGGGTAGCATATCGTGGTCTTCTTCAGTCACATTTGGTGGTGGCATATTATGGTATCCTACTTTCCTTAATCTCTTGGTTTTCTTTTTATTAAAAAATCTGTGTTTATTAAGATTATTTTAAGCCAGGCTTGGTGGTACATGCCTGTAATTCCAGAACTTGGGAGGCTGAGACAGGAGGATTGTTGTGAGCTCAAGGCCAGCCTGGACTGCAAAGTAAGTTCAAGGCCAGCCTGAACTGCATAGTGAAAGCCTGTGTTAAAGACCAAAAAAAAGAAAATTACTTCAAGATTTTGTTCTGTTACCGGTAGTAAGTCAAGTTTTAGTTATTTTTACTCTGTTCTTTCCTGCTTTTAATTTATTTATCAGTTTTGTAATTATGTTGTTTCATCTTCACTTTCTTTCAGCTGATTATGCCGTTTAATTTTTTATGGAGTATTCCAGCTCTTGTTTTATTTAATTCATGTTTTAAAGACATTGTTCTGTAGTATAAAGCATTTAGAGGAAAATTTCATGTTTCTAGCGTTCCTCTAAATTAGCTCTTTTATCCATCGTATTTATGCTCTTTTCTTTGGATTTCTAAAAAAGCAAGTCTGTTTATGAAATGGCTTTGTAATTCTTTTCTGTCAGATGAGTTTCTATGTAAGATTTCTATTCATTTCTATTCAGGCTTCTTGTTGCTCTGGCTCTATTGGTGTCCGGTTTGTTCCAGTTTGTTTTTCTGTTTATACCATAGTGTGAGAGTGAGAGATTTTGTGTGCCCGTACTTCTCCACGACCTGTGGCAACGGAAGGGGGTGGAGGAAGTGCACCTCACCTGAGGCATCATGCCTTCTTGATTAGGGCATCTGGGCTCTGCTGTCCTGAAATTTTGTTATACATCTTGCAACAGTTTTATTTCGACCAGCTAGAGGTTGTAGGCTATTCTTGGGGAGAAGAGGGGATACTCTTGAGTTTAGGAATATTCAAGGAAGTAGCTAAGGACCTGGAATGAGCTGCTTTGGCATACTGATTAGTGTGGGCCTAGTTACTTGAGGAACAGATGATGCAGGTAGGATTCTCCGACCTGCCCCTTTCTGCCCAAGAGTGGGTCATAGAATTTGCCCTACTAGTGCCAGACCGAAAGAACGTCATTGTTACCAGGAATCAGTGCTGTGGTAGAGCTTTACAAACTCATTAAAATAACCCTATTTCCCACTGATTTTACCCCTTCTTCACCTTGTCCAGCCGTTTCCCCACAATTTACTGTCCCTAACCCAACTTCCTCTGTCTTATTTCTGTACAAAATTATAATTTCTTTGTCTAAAATGCATAATAGTTTTCTGCTCTGTTTACTTCTTCCAATCATTTTTTCCTCTTGTGAAGTAAGAATGTAACAAAATTTACATTTCCTCCTGTTAATCCACCTTATGTCAGTTTAACTTTTAGGCCAGATGGAGACTCTAAGACGACAGAGGAGGATTTTTCCCTCCCCGACAATTCTGGGAATGAAGTGGGGCTTTCACTGCTACTGCACAGAGAGATCCCGTGGCTTCAGACACAAGCCAGAAGAAAATAAGAATTCTCAGATTGCTACCTGCAGGGTCTGCTTGAGCAGTCATAAAAATCTCTTCTTGCCCCTTTTCCTCCTGTTGCTTTTTTTTTTTATTTATTTCAATCTCCTCTTATTTTTTCCCCTCTCTAAATTTAGATTCGCAGAGGAAAACGTTTATGTGAAGTAGTCCTTAGTGTATAGCAACCTGGGATTTCATTTCAAGGACTCCTGTTTTCTGTTCAATCCTCTTCGTCCCGAGACGGCTGCTGCTTTCCTTTGTCTCCTTTGTGTCCTGTGTCATAAAGAGGAGACTTACAGGGCGGAACACGGGTATCGGTGCTTCAGTGCTCTTGCTTGAGCTGGCCTCACACACCAGTGAGTTCATAGTTCTCACCAGACCGACAGCTGCTGAGCCAAACAAAATAAAACCGGACGAGATTCTCCTTCTGTCTGGGTTCATGTCCGAAAGCTTGGCTTTGTGACCAATGAGAATATGCCTTCTGGTCTCCCCTAGCAGGGGGCACAGGTGTCTGTGCGTGTCAGGTGGCTACTCAGAACAGCCTGGGAACCCAGGACGACAGGTGACAAGCAGCATTCCCTGATTGTGCTAGCTCTTGGGGTGGCGTGGCGGGGGAGAGGGGGAGTTTAGCTTAGTAAGAAGTCCCATCCATCGGGGCATTGTGTCAATCTTTGCTGTGTCTTAGTAGTATTGGGAGACCTCGTCTCAGTATTGCTCATCCAGTAACACCTGTGGGTCTGTGCTGAGGGTGTCTCTCGGTTTGTAAGAGACTGAAGACACCATTTCCACAAATGCTGCTCTTAGCACCATGGCAGTGAACGCACTGCTTTTCTAGACTATGTCCGGGGGTCATGGTGTGTGCCATTTGCCCCACTTACTTTAGGAATGCCTCTTGCATGCACGGTAAAGATCTATTATAAGACTGGACAGTTGCTGCTCATGGTTTCCATGAAAAGACTTACTGATTTGATTTGCTGTTTGAATAAATAGACCCTTAGAGATTCTATTCATCGAGGGCCAGATGATGAATTCTTTGACTTGGAAAAAAAATTTTTTTAGAGAGCTCTCATCTAAAACTGTGGTCTTACTGGTACCTATGGGATGAGCACATTGAAAAGAGGACCCAGGATGTAATGTTAGTCATAAGACGCCCTCAGCAAGATTAAAGAATAGTAATTAGACTGACAACAGAAGTTAAAAATCTACATCCTGTACAAATACTCCTGTCCACCCACCTCTACTCCCCGTCTAGATGCTCCAGATTGCTTGGATCTCTGAGCTTTGGTTAAACTCCATTCTTCAAAACCTGGCTCCATATCCCCAGTAAAATCCCTTCATCCCTAAAATTCTTATAACTTTCCTAGAAAATCCCTTAGCTTCCCAGCTGTCTGCTTCAGCTTCCATTTCTCCAAAAGACTTCCTGAGGTTACTCTGACCTCATCTTCAGACCTCAAGTATACAGGCTTTTGCATAAATGCTGACAGTCAGGAAATAAATCGGGCACAGGAACACACAGTCAGACTTGCTTTGCTATACTTTACAGCCCATCCTATTTCCTGGGGCTTTGTAATCAAGTCCTGTCTACTCCAGATTTTCCCATATCTGGGAATATAGCCTGGATCCCTACCACAAAGAATTCACGTCCCTTGCAGGAGTAGATCTTTTAAATTACAAAGCCCTTTTTGCTCTCATTTTTCGACTTTAGAGGGGAGTTAGAAAGATTGGTGAACATTCATAATCCCACTCACAGAGATCTCAACTAGCTACAAAGGTGTATTCTTCCTGTTCCTGAGTATACTTATGGCTTTAGATCTAAAATGTTCCCCAAAAGTCTCATGTGTTCAGAAGTTGGACTTTGGAAAGATGATTGTATTCTGGGAGCACTGTACTCTTCAGTGGATTAAATCACTTATGAATTCATAGTTGATATGCTGTTGCAAGGTAGGACCCACTTGGACGAGGCAGATCACTAAGAACGTGCCTTTGAAAAGTACGTGTCTTGCTTTGACTCTTTCTGTTTTCTGGCTGTCATAGGTTGAACACCTTTCTACCTGTCATTTCTGCTGTGGAGACAGTCAACTATGGACTGAACTGTCTGAAACTATGAGCCAAATTAAACCTTTCATTCTTAAGTTTTGGGTGCCAGCTATCCCCCCACCCCAGTTATAGGTAAGTGACTATTGCAGAGAACTGGTATCAGAGAAGCGAGGTTATGATCATACCTAACTACAAGGTTCAGAAACCTTTGGAACTGTCTTGTGTGAGGAGTTTGAAAAGATTTGTAGAGCTTGACAGGTGATTCTGTTCAGAACTCAGAAGACCAGAATGCTAACAGGAATGTGGTCAGTAAGGGATAAGCTCATGAGGTTTTTAGTTGGGAATTGAACTTGTTACAGTGTGATCATTAATTGTGATATGTCTACTTGAATTGACTAAGAACTACTTAGTAGATTAGTAAGTTCTGGGTGCTCTGTGGGTGATTTGTACATAGGTCAGCAAACTAATGGAGAAAGACTCACCCCAGATGTAGGTGGCACCAACCGATAGGCTTGTAGCTTGGACAGAATAAAAGGAGAAAGAAGAAGGAAGTGTTTCTCTCTTTTTGGAGGAGCTCTGGTCTTCACTATTATCTTTAGATATTGGTATCCAGTTTCTTCAGGTTTCCAGCATAGACTCTTCATGGACTTCACAATGGTGATTCTGCAGTGAGCTTCTAGATCTTCAAACTTTGATTTCTACTGGATCTTCTAGCTCTCCAGTGTACAGGTGGTCATTTTAGATTCTTTTTTCTCTGAAGATGACCACTGGAACTCTTCCACTTTTGATTCTATAAGCCTTTGTATAATTACACATATATTTTATGTTGATTCTATTCCTCTAAAGAACATTCACCAATACATACAATTCAACAAAATAAAACAAAATGAAACAAACAAAACAGAAAGAAAATCTACATTTTTCTCATGTCTTGAGACTTTCCAGGAGGTAGAGTTTAAGGACAGTAGACTAATAGATCCAGTAGAGGAAATCTTGAGGTATCCCAAGGTTCAGGCCATAGCATGGACAGTGTTGGATGCTCATAGCCAGATTTATAGTGAGAACTGGAAACAAAAAGCAGAGTCAAAAATATTTGAAAAACTTACATTTTGGCTTAAAAGAATCATGTGAAGTTGGGGCTAAAGGAAGTGTGGTAGCTACAGAGATTGGCACCATTAAAAAAGACGTCAAATACTTTAAACTAGGACAAGAAGAAAGATGCCTTGAGGACATCTCAGGAAACAAAAAGAAACATGCTCAAGACTGCAAAGGTATAAATATTTCATTTGAGAAGAGAGGCCCTGGGGCCCTGCTCAAGAAGGATCATCTAGGGAATAGGTTCTCTAGGGTTCATTTTACCATACTCACTCATACAGGCACTCAGGGGACACTGCAGCCATTATACAAGAGGGCTTGGCTATTGCTTGACCTACTGGCAGACCTTGTATTGTCTATGTGATGCTGGTTGCTCAGGCATGTAGAATGCAAGAGTTGTAGGGTCATGCAGGGTTTCGTCTCAAAGAAAGGCCTTGGAGGCCAGGGGAGGAGCCTCTGAGAAGGCAGTACATGAAACTGGGAATGAAGCTGAAGATACAGTGAAAATCCCAGGAAGCAGGAGATGCCAGAAAATTGGAATGTCTGCTGAGGAAAGTTGTGGGACACAAGAAGAGCCAGCCCAAGGGAGTGGATACATTGGTTGTAACTAGCAAGGTCACAGAGGGCACAGCTGCCCAAGCCCACTGGAACTCACATCTCACCATCACGTGCCCTGAGTGCCAGACATGGAGCTATAGGACTTACTCTTCTCCATAGTGGTTTTCTGTCTTACTTTGGAAGTATTTCTTCCAATTTCCCCATTTCTTCCTTTTGGTATGAGACTATTTACCCTGCATTATTGTCTGTTGGAAGTATTTAAATTTCTTTTTGATTTTTACTGGGGCTCACAGCTAAGCATTTGCCTTGAGTCTCAGAGGAGACTTTGAACCTATACTTCTGAGAAATCTTGAAATTTTGGAGACTCCTAGAGATGAATTTAGTGCAGTTTTCAAGATGAGAAGAACTTGTACATTTTGGGGATCAGGTGAAGAATGTTATGTGTTCTATACTTTAGTCTCGTGTTCAGAGGCCAAGTTTGTGGAAGGTGATTACATCATGGGAGAACTATACTCATCACTGGATTAATCTATTGATGAATTTATAGCTGAATATGCTGATAGGAGGCCAGGCTCAGTTGGAGGGAGCGAATCACTGTGTGTCAGGGGGGTTCTTTGGAGGGTATATTTCTTGATCTTATTCCTTCCCTTCTCTCTGATACATGGCTACCATGAGTTGAACAGTTTTCCTCTGCCATTCTTTTCCACCATGCTGTTTCTTCTGTCTTACAGTCAGCTGGCCATGCACTGAATCTCCTGAGTCTATGAGCCAAAATAAACTTCTGCTTTGCATCTTAGATATTTTTCCCATGATAGCAAAGTGCCTAATACAATACTGGATTCATTAGATAGGCCTAATTCTAATGAATACAATATTGGAAGTGATGATGGAGCTCAGAAAATGATACTTCAAGCAATGACACTTTGATATAATTATTGCTTCAAACTAAAAGAGCTTAGGGGCAGCAAATTCAGGGAGGGTCTCTATCTGAATTTCTATTATCTGAGCACAGGAATTTTTTTTAGAAGGCATGCACTTGTCTTGAGAACTCTCCCTGTAATCTCTTCAACAGAGAAGGGTAACTCACAAAAATGGAGTTTAGATAACCCTGTACTCTTCTGAGGACTACTACCTGGGAGACTTTGTTTGCAAAACAAGACAGCCTTTGCTCATAGCACATTTTTTTTTCACATCCTCTTACGACCTGTACCTCTTTCCAGAGGCCCAGGCTTCTATTTCTTCCTATTTCTACCTGTTTCCCAAAGCCCTACTTCTTTCTGTAACTCAGAATACTATTTAAGCTTCAATAATTAAGACATATTTTGTGCAGTTCCAAAGCACATAAGTAAATTTGTACATGTTTTTTCCTGTTAACCTAGTCTCTATTTATTTTAATACACTTAATTCTGAAACTTTAATTCTTTAAAACTTTAAACTTTTTAGACAGGAGAAATATGCCGGGAAATAGTTATCCAGTCTTCTTCCAGACCCTTCTGTGAATAGCCAGGAAATGGATCCACTAGAAACTAGGGCCTGACAGAACAATGATAGAGGTCTTTCCTCCAAGGTAAATTGGTCTAAAGTTGAATCATGTGCTCAGAAGGAAGGAGAACATCTTAAAATGTTCTTTGTGGAATGCCTTGCACAACTTTTCAAAGGCACACTGCATTAAACCATGAACTTTCAAACATAGAAATTTTAAATTTCTGCCTTTGTTGGAAATCCTCACACTGCTATAAAGAGGCAAATCCAAAATAGTGTGGTTGGCTTGGTGAGTCAGGCTTTAAGCATTATTATAGAAGTAGCTATGTAATTCTTTTAAAATAGCTTGCAGAAACTAAGAGGAAATAAAAGACTGAAAATCAATATTCCTTGCTTAGCAAATCGAGTATTTACAGAAACTAAAGCATGACTTCAAGAGTAACTCAAAATCTTCTAATTTTTCTTGTCTCCCACAGAGCCTTCCCTATTTGCCTCCAGATAATAGAAAAACCCAGGACACTGGAAAAACAAACACCTTGGATTTAAGAGAAAGAAAAGCTTAAGAAACAGTCTTAGACCTGAGCATCCTACTATGTTTCATTCTTCCCCTTCTGTTTGACAATTTCCCATTAATTGTTAGGGTCAGTTAATCCGCAGTCGTACCTCAGAACACACCACTAAATTTAAAGTGAAGAACAGTGAATTGGATTTCTTAGTTGACACTGGTGTGACTTTCTCTACCATCTGCTCAGAGGATTTATATCTACCTCTTGCCTCTGATGTTGTTCATGGTGTCACTGTCTCTAGTCAACCTGTTTCACTACCTACATCTTGGTCCACCCAAGATCCTCAGGTCCCTTTGATGCCCATCCTGATTCCCTAGTTTCTGACTTGTAACCAGAAAATATCTCCAATAGAATTTTTTCATGAAAATTGAATTCCAGTGCACAGTGAGAAAGATGTTTTTGTTTCCCTGATCTGAGAGCAAATTGAGCCTTGTTTCTTTCTGTAATGAAAAACTCATCTTAATTTAAAATCCACCAAAAAGGAAGCAACTTTAAAAGATGCCCCTACCAGCCCCTGGGTATCACATGCATGTGAGGTTGGACTGTTACAAAGTACAGCACCTTTATGTACTGCTTGGGGAGGAGAAACATTTCCCACTAGTAGCCCAGTACCTTCTTTCATGAAGAGGAATTGAATTCATAATAGATTCTTTTACAGCAGATGTTCTTATCTTTACTTCTTCACTCAATAACACCCTGTGACTATCAATGTATATCAGCTTGAATGGATTAAGACTCACCTGGGAGATTAGTGGAGCACAGCTCTGGGCGTGTCTATGGATGATTGACACAGAGAACAGCCAATCGAAGAGGAAGATCTACCTTGCATGTGGGTGGCACCAATGAATATGTTTGTAGGCTGGAGGAGATAAAAGAGTGAAAAAAGCAGGAAGCATTCCTGTTTTGAAGAGCTCTAGTCTTTGCCATTGCCTTCGTACATCACCAGTTTCTGTAGCCTTCCAATGCAGGCTTGCTTCCAATGCAGTGAGTTTCCAGGCGTTGACCTCGGTATGGGGCTGCATTCTGGATCCCTTTTGTTCTGCAGTTTACGTGTTAGGCTGAGCAGCTACCGGATCCTCCAGCTCTCCAGGGTGCAGACGCCCTTGTGTACTCTTCTGCCTCTGATCCCTCAGACAGCCGCTGTGAACTGTTCCACCGCTGATCCTGGGAGCCCACCTAGTACATCCCTTTACCGAACTACATATATTTTCTATTGATTCTGTTCCTCTAGAGAACCCCAACTAATACACACCCCACTCTTGTCAGTAAGGGCAGAAGGGAGATTTGATTAGATGGAAATCCCATCTATTGATTTGTTCACGATCTGAGAGTCAAAAATTGCTTTGTAATTTCCTACCAACCCAGAATCCCAAATCCAGCTACCATTCTTACGTCCCTTCCTGCTGATAGAGCCTGGGTTATTGGAACTGACCTCTGCCCAGCCTTTCTTTTGATTCCACTGCACTCTGGCTTTAACTTTCGCTACATTTACACTTAAAGGTGTGGGGTGGGGTGGGAGGACA
>RJWT010049528.1:0-10988 GCA_004365215.1 Cuniculus paca | reverse complement strand
AGGAGGGTTTTCATTTCGAGACTGCCAACAGAACTTGCAAATACATGATAAAGAATGCTTGATATAACAATTTGTTAAGCACATAATCCCTATTAGTTAATTTTTTTTTCTGGTGGTTGCAGGGAGAAAAATCAACTCCCCCAAAATGTTGGTCACTTCTTACTTTCAAACAAAAGAAACAAACAAACATGACCAGATTAGTGGAAGCATGCTTTGGGGAATAAGCAAGTTACATATTTGGCTTTCTAGATCAATCACTTATTCTGGCAACACAAACATAAGGCAAAGCAGATCCAGAAATCTACAAATCTTCTAAAATATTTTTAACTTACAATTTCAGGACAGGAAAAAATAAAGTTCCAAACTCAGTTTTGCACTTCGTTCGATAAGGTTTCAAATAGCATGTAAATAGAATTTAAAATTCTGAAATGGGTATTCACTTAAAAAGTCTTTAAAAAAAAAACCGTCTTAGGCCGGGCGTGGTGGCTCATGCCTGTAATCCCAGCACGCACGAGGCTGAGGCAGGAGGACTGCTGTGAGCTCAATACTAGCCTGAACTGCATAGCAAGACCCTGTCTCAAAAAGAAAAAACAAATAAACAAACAAACAGAAACAGTCTTGTCAGCATTACAAACCACTCTCAATTATCCACTTCTGGATAAATCTCAAAATGATTTTTAATCCCCACCTGATTTTTCCCTACCAACAAGTACTTCATCTTTACCATGACTGCCCCCATTATTTGGCTGTACTTAGGGAATTACAATTACAGTGATCCTGACTTTTAGAACATTCTCAGAGTACAAAACCTCTTTGCAAAATTGGGGAGGAGTGCCTTCCAGGGGCCACAACAAAGGATGAGTGGCAGCAACAGAAGAGCAGTGGAACTGCTATGGTGGACCTCAGTTCTGGTTCGATATTGTTTGTGGGATTTTGTTTGTGGGGCTTTTCTGATAGGCAATCAGCAAGGCTTCCTTTTTTTTTGTTGGTACACTGGGGATCAAACTTACAACCTTGCGCTTGCCAGGCAGGCGCTTATACCACTGAGCTAAATCCCCAGCCCCAGAGATAAATCCGAGGTTTTGTTTGTTTTTTGTCTTTTTTGAGACAGGTTCTCACTATGCTGCTCAGGCTGGCCTTGAGCTCACTTTGTAGCCCAGGCTGGTCTTGAACTTGCAATGATCCTCCTGTCTCAGCCTCCCGAGTGCTGGGATTACAGGTGTGCACCACCACACCTGGCT
This sequence comes from Cuniculus paca, assembly GCA_004365215.1. NCBI lineage: Eukaryota > Metazoa > Chordata > Mammalia > Rodentia > Cuniculidae > Cuniculus > Cuniculus paca. Next base: position 9,747 of record RJWT010049528.1, on the reverse strand, counting down.
CAGCAAGGCTTCTACTCAGCCTCTGTACCCTCTCCCATGGGAAGGACAGGTGAAGCCTGTCCTGAGAGATGCACACAATCAACACAAGCCCAAAAGGCCATGGAGCAAAAGGAAGCAAGAAATAAGGAAGAAAGCAACAAACAGCTGTCCAAAGTACACCTTCTGTGCTGTTCTCAGGACCTCAGGTAGGAAGTTTCTGGGCTGGGCACCTAGCTCAGCGGCCTGGCAAGCACAAGGTTGTGAGTTCAATCCCCGGTGCCGAAAAAAAAAAAAAAAAAAACCAACCCAGGCAGGAAGTTTCTGAAAATGAACATTATCGCCCCAGTGAATCAATGGTTAGTACTGGCAATACTGGGACGTGGTAGCTGCTCAATTATGTGCTGATGTAGCAATAAAAAAATCTATGTACGAGGCACCATAGTGGTCCACTCCTGTAATTCCAGCTACATGGGAAACTGAGGCAGGAGAATGAACTGAGTTCATCAGTACCAGGGGAGTTAAAATACTCAAAGGGAGGAAAATCTCTGTAGAAAAACAACTCTATTTTTAAAATTTTTAAACACAAAAACCACATGAAAAATACTTTTCATAAATTACCAAAGCACCAATTCCTATTTACAAAAGTGATAGTGAAATACCTGTTTTACTTTCAGCTTACCCTTCAGTTTAGTCTGAGAAACTGCTCACTTTTTAGTTCTGTGACAATAAAATAGGCTTCAACAGAAGTTCAGCAAGCATAGTCTGCAGAAGCTAAAACAGAGACACTAATGTAATCCCAGCACTTGGAAAGGCTAAGGGAGGAGAACTGCTTGGAGTTCACGGCCAGCCTGAGCTACACAGCAAGATCATGTCTCAAAAAAAACAAATAAAATAAAAGATGCTAAGCAGAATAGACAGGTAACTTTTCCTCAACTCAAAGAATGTCCGGGCCAGGGATTTAGCCTGCTTGGCAAGCACAGGGTCGTGAGTTTGATCCCTAATACAAAAAAACAAAAAAAGAATATCCCAAAAGCACTAAAGAATGTCCTTCAGGGGCTGGGGATCTAGCTCAGCGGTCTAAGTGCCTGCCTGGCAAGCGTAAGGTCGTGAGTTCAATCCCCGGTGCAGAGAAAAAAAAAAAAAGAATGTCCTTCAACTGCTAGCTATTCTTTCTTCAATGTATGTATTTCTTCCTCTTACCATTTCTTCCCTTTATTTTTGTTCAACAAAGTCAAACGATTAAATATATCAAAACTCAAAATATGAGACAGACATACACTTGTAATTGCAGCATTCTGAAAGGCTGAAGCAGGAGGATTGAAAGCTCAACCTAGCCTGGCAATTTATTGACTTAGCAAGTCTCTGTCTCAAATTTCTTTTTTTTTTTTAATTTTAAATAGAAAAAAGAAAAGAAAGAAAGAAGTAAAAACTAACAATAAAACAGTTTTAAAAAAGGCAAGGAGTAACCACCTGCCTGACAAGTGCAAGGAGATCCCTGGTGCCACAAAAAAAAAAAAAAAGTTTAAAAAATAAAATAGGCTAGGAGGGGGCCAGGGACATAGATCAGCGGCAGAAGCACCTACCTAGCAAATGCAAGGTCATGAGTTTGGTTCCCAGTACCCCTCCTCCAAAAAAAAACAGGCTAGAAGGAGAGAAACAATAATCGACACACTGCACATTATTATATTCACAGTAGTTGTTCAGAGTACAAGATATAGGCATGAAACATTGTCCAGAAAATTATTAGCACAAAATTTTCCTCTCAGTGAACCAAGAGAAACCAGCCGTACCTTAACAGTCTTATAAATATATATTTTTTCCCTTTTCCCTTCCTTCCTTTCCCCTTTCTCCCTGTCTCAAAATTAAAAAGTAAAAACTGAGGCCCTGGATTCAATCTCCAGTAACCACCTCCACACCCCAAAAAATACTTGCAATCTCTCACTCTTATTTCCACTTTATAACCACATGAGCAGAAAAATGTAGTGATAGCTTTCTATATCATGACTTGAAGAAACTGATAAACCTTAGCAAAATCCCATCATCCTCCACCAGCCACACATTACTTCTGTTAACTGTTTTACTCAAACCCAGTACTAATGTCTTTTTTTTTTTTTCTTTTGGTACCAGGGATCGAACTCACGACCTTGAGCTTGCCAGGCAGGCACTTTTGCCACTGAGCTATATCCCTGGCAATATTCATTTAAGCAGAGCAGGAAAAACACTGAAAATGCTTTGCATAAGGCCTACAGGAAAGACCTGTTTATTTTCCTTGTGTGGGCATAAAGCCATTTTTATTAAATATTTTTATTTATACTTAGTTTCTTCAAAAGCTCCTGAAAGACAGTAGCAAAAGCATAATGGAATCCTCAACCCACCACCCTCAATCATTTAAAAGACTTAAAAAAAAAAAAAAGACAACAGAAACCACTTCAAATGTACCTCTCCCTTGAGCCCCCAGTAGACCAGGACAACTGTTCTAAAAAACACTCTGCCATTATTTGCAAAAGCAGTAGAAAGTCCAGTCCTGTCTTTTAGTCCTTCCTCCTCTCCTTGAAAGAAAAAATTCAAACAGCAGGAAGCACAATCACTTACCAGAAAATATAAATGGGTAAATATTTTCAGAATTGGCTAAGAAAGTCTCAGATCTTCAGAAATTCTGGAATACTAGTGTAGGAATAGTCAGCAAAGAAAAAGTAACACTATATTTCCCCCTCAAAGTGAGCACTGTTAGATTATGAGAAAATGTGTCAGCTGGGCGTGGTGGCTCACGCCTGTAATCCCAGCACTCGGGAGGCTGAGACAGGCGGATCGTTGTGAGTTCGAGACCAGCCTGGGCTACAAAGTGAGCTCAAGGCCAGCCTGAACGGCATAGTGAGACCCTGTCTCAAAAACACCAGGGCTGGGGATCTAGCTCAGCGGTCTAAGCGCCTGCCTGGCAAGTGCAAGGTTGTGAGTTCAATCCCCAGTGCCGCGAAAAAGAAAAAGAAAAAAAAAAAAGAAAATGCGTCATATAGCTACTTTTTCTCCTTCACTTAGCAGGTACTTTTGTATTTTTAATGATTTCTCTCATTCTGTGCTTCCACAAATAATGGAGTTTTGTTTGTTTTTGTAGTGCCGGAAATCAAATCGAAGGCCTCAGTCACACAAGGAAAGCCCTAAACCACTAAGCTACACTCCCAGTCCAATACTGGTACTTTCTAAATAGTTTATTCTGTATATATTTTTCCAGCCTCATAACAAAGTTTTCTTTTGTTTTTTACCACTTTAGGCTGAGCACTTTGGTTCAGCTGTACATGGTGATAAAAAGCTAAGGTTGAGTCCTTTCTAATGAAAAGTTCACATTGAGAACTCTTTTGGGGCCCAGGCCCAGCACAAATCCAGTCCTCACTACAGAGCCATGATCAATGTGGATGATCCAGTTAGATACATGGGGTTCTAGAGTCCCAAGCTGGTGGGGAGTGCTAGTTCACAGGATACCTTAATGAAAAAGGGAAAAAGGTGCTCCTTCTGAGGGCACACAGTTCCAGGCCAGATGGTCACCTTGGTAACAGATTTCCATCCTCACTTCCCACCCCCACGTGTCCTTGTGCTAGGAGCAATCTATACTGTCCTACACAACAGCCTGCTATAAAACACATAGCTGGGACAATGCTGTACCTCTGAAGTAGGTTTCCAAAAGAAAAACCTCGGGCAACCCACTCGGGACCCCTTCTGTCTCTCTCTCAGACAGCTTGCTTTCTCTCAATAAATATGCTCTGCTCTTAACCTCCATTGTTCCTAAAATTCATTCTTCGATTTTAGAGAACACGAACTTGTACTGGACATCTATTAGGTTGGGAGTTTCATTCCCTTATATCAGTAGGAGGGGGGTGGGCAATGTTGCCTGGGGCCCCTTTGCTGGAGGTCACTGGGGAACAGTGCCCAAGTGCAGGCTGGACACGGGTTGGGGCATCACGAGGGTAGAACAGGGATGTTCTACAAACCTGCTGGGAAAAGCCACTGGTGAGAAACAGCCATCTCTTGCTTCCTCCTACAAAGCAGCTCTGGGTCTGCCCCCAGAACCTAGAGTTGGCAGCAAATCCCATAGCCCATGCTGTGACACATGTCCTCTGGTGCCACAGCCGGCACGTAGCTATGCATGCCCTCCCTGATGCTCCCTGGCCATGTGAGCAGGGAGACCAGGAAGTTCCAAAAAAAAAAAAAAAAACCTCAGTAAAAAGACATTTCACAAGTTTCATTACCAGAAGGTCTCGTGTTTAATATAAATGCATTCCTAAGTATATTGGGACTACAGCAAAAAGTCTAGCAATGGAAAACCAGCAAATCTCAGATAAAAAGACACCCTACCTACTTGAGGGATAATCAGTTTCCTAAAGATCCAAATTTTCCACCACAGGTTCAAACAGCTAAACTTCAAACGTGAGTGGGGCATAAGGTAAAAAACTAAATCACTTTCATCTGCAGAGTAATGAACAACCTATCTCTTAAGAAAAGCATGAAGGGTAGGGGTGCACTAGAACACAGGCTTAGCATGCACAAGGGCACAGGCTTAACATTCAGCACCCAAAAACCAAAAAGAGCAAGATCACATAAATTTACCTTTAGGTTTACTTTCTCCAAATCTGCTAATTTTCCATCTCTGTCAGACCCTTTTGGCTCCTATCCTAACTATAAAACCAATAGCAGGTGTGGTAGGAATCTGTAACTCCTAAAAAACAGTTCCTGGTAGTTGATAGGCCTAGAAAAATAGCCCTAGTAGGTCATAGGCTTAGGTACCTGCATGAAAGTAAGGGGAATTGGCAACCTGAATTATGATGGATAGGTCCTTCCAAACCTGTCATTCGTTTAGGCTCCACAAACGAGCTAAGTACTACATGGATCCAAATCACATCCCAATATCCATGAAGAACAACAGAGCAATCCGAGGAAGAACCTGAAGGCTAGGCTGAGGGAAAACTAAGTTAATGGTTCTCAAACTTTAGTGGCCCTCAGAATCTACTAGGGAGCATTCTTAAAATTAGATGTCTGGATCCCTCCCTATACCTAATAAATCAGAATTTACTAGACAAAGCTCAAACTGTTGACCTAAGTCCAATAAAAAGTTTAGAAAGACTAGGAAATTCTCCACACCTATCAGCAGTTCCAAAATAAAAGTCATCCATGCCAAAATTAGGCTTAGCGGATCAGAAAGGGGTGAAAAAGAATCACCAGGCTGCATGTTTAACAGAAGGTTGTGTGAGGTTAGAGCCTGTAACTAGCATTCTATTATTATGGGACAAAAACTCTGTGCTCTATAAACAAGAAAATGTTTTGCATGTGAGAAATATTTCAAACATTTGAAAAATATTTAATATACTTAATATCTCTGTACCCTACACTCAACATTACCAAATCTGTTTTTTCGTTTTTGGGGTTTTTTTTTTTGCAGCACCGGGGATCAAACTCACGACCTCGCACTTGGCCAGGCAGGCGCTTAGGCCACTGTAATCCCCGGCAACATTAGCAAATCTTAACTTGCAATTAACTGATTCAAATTTCTTTATATAATATTACTGGTATAATTAAAGCCCCCTGCAGACCCTATTCAATCCCATTCCTCATCTTTTCTACCCAGAGATAAGCACTACTAGCAAATGTTAGCCATTCTGTTCAGGGTTTACACTATTACTCCATATGTACATAACTAAGAGCAGTTATTATTTTGCATGATCCTGATCCTATGAAAGTGAAAATTCTGTAAAGATTCTTCTGGGACTTGCTCTCCCACCTGAAATCATTTTTTCGAGAATCATCCATTTTAATGCACCATCTATATTTTTTACAGTGCTATAATATAAAATTGTACGGATCTTTCTGGAAATTTATCCACTGCCCCACTGGTTGACACTTAAAACTAGAATGAACTTTCTTCTTTGGTCTTTTGAGACAAGGTCTCTCTATGTAGCTCAGGTTGGCCTTGAACTATGTAGTTGGATGCAAATTCAAATTGAAATTCATAGCAATCCTCCTGTCTCAGCCTTCCTAGTGCTGGTATTACAGCTGTGTGTCATCATGCCCAGCTCTAGAATAAACATTCTTGTACTTCTTTTATACTTATTTCCTAGGACAAGTGTACAAGGATTTCTTAGGGTATATAGCCAAAAATGGACATTTTAAGTAGATGAGTGTGTCACCCCCCCTTCAACTAGACCGTAGTACTAAAAAGTATTGTAGTTATACCTATATCCATTCTCACTAGCAATATATAATTTATATTACCCTACAATCTTCCTAATAATTATCACATTTACTTTTTGCCCATTTGATTGGTGTGAAATGACATCCATTGCTGTTTCAATTTGCATTTTTCTCATTATAAATCTATGACAAGTAAATTTTCTTGTATATATGTGAACGTACCTACCCGATACGTTTCTTACAGTTTTTAAGGAAAAAACCTAACCCATCTTGTCTTAAGTGGGGCAGTTCTTCACAAAGCATCCTGCCAAGAGCCACCAAAGCTGGAACACTGAGGTACTGGATGAATGAAAGCTAACTTAAGGAATCACCCTGGACAAAGGACCTTAATTAACGCATTTGCTAATTAGTCTTCCCATTCCCTCTTTTGTCAAGTCTTCCACAATACTACAAGCACTTTGGGCCTGCATCCTTACAACTTGGGGGGGCCGGGGGTGCTAAAGCTAGAACGTTTCTATAAAAACTATTACAACTGTCTTTACTCAAAGAAAATGAAGTGACTTCAGACCAATACATAAACTCAACCTTGTAGAGTACCATTCACTTTTAACTTGACTTTCAAACTCATCACGTTTGGTTTCCTCTATGAAACATCCCAATCTTTACTAGACACACTCTCCCTCCCTTCAGCAACCCTTTCATCTCCTTTCCCCCACAATGCCTGAATATCTCCTTTTCCCCCATTCCACAGCTTCTATTTTCTGGCTCCATGGAACTCTCTTCTCTCCCTGTAATACGTTGCTGTCTCCCTCTCCTCTAGAACAGCACACCTTCTCCTTCCTTTTCCAAACAAACAAAAAACAAAAACACCTAATCACTCACCCCAAATAAAAAAATGGATTTCTCATGAACTACATGCCAAGCAAGAGTGTGACTGGTTCCAATCCTCCTAGCTTCCTTCCCGCTTCACGCCTAAGATAACTGTTCTTCCTCTGGGAGTTCTCCAAGTGTGGTAGGTCCAGACCACCAGGAAAAAATTCATATGGCCTTCTGCAGCACAAATCCCTTTACCAGGGCCATGTACGCAGTTCTGGTTTTGGTACGACCGAAACTTGGGCCATTTCGAGAAAAAGACACCTTACCGGCGTCTCTACAAAAGCAGGCAGGCCTCCCTCCCATTACTTCCAGCTGGACTGGCTTAGCCCGCACAGCGGTGGGGAAGGTGGCCTGGCAGAAAACAAACGATACCCACGACAAAAAGTTTCCGAAGCTCTCCCCACTCTCTCAAGAAAGCCCTCTCCTCGAGAGCACGCCCCCACAGGAGTCTCTCCCCTGGGACTCCCCAGGGCACCACCAAGCACTTAAAGCAGCTCTTGACCCCCAGTCCCAACCCACAAGAGATCTTTTCTCCAATCAGTCCCAAACGGTTTGGGTGGGTGTGCCAGGAACCAGGCCCTAGTCCCCTCCTCCCCGATCAATCTCCCTCAATTTCTCCAAGGTCTGGGTCTCTGCCTCCTCCCAGCCCCTTGGTCTCCGGGCCCTGGCCAGCCCCAGGGTGGCCCTGGGTCCCAGCCAGGCTAAGACTCTCCCCGGCTTTGTGACCTTGGGCAAGTCACTTCCTCTTCTCAGCCTCAGTTTTCTCCTCCGCGGAGCGGAGACCTAGAGAGGTCCTGCCCCGGCTATCCTGGGGGAGGGGGCGACCCACTGGCTGGGAAACGCTTTGTGAGCCGCTCGGCGCGGCGGAGGCGCAGGGTTCCCGGGGGTTCCCGGTCGGACAAAGCTGAGCCGGGCTGCGCTCCTCCCGCTCCGCCAGCCCGGCGGGTGGACCTCACGCCTCCGGGTCCCTCACCCCGGGACCCAGACCGGCCCCAGCCCCCGCCCCTCCCCACCCGGTCCACTCCCGGACCCAGTACCTGCTCCCGGCGCTCGGCCGCAGGCGCCGCCACCCTGCGCGCCCGCCCGGAGAGGCCCGTGGCTCTGAGGGCTGAGTCGGTCGGCGGCGGGGGGCTCGGGCCGGGACGGCGGCGGCGGCGGGGGGCGCGGACGGCGCGGGGGCCCGAGCTCGGCGGGGCCCGGCCTGGGAGACGACGACTGAGGCTGGAAGTGTGCGGCGGCGGCGGCGGCTGCTGAGGCGGCGGCAGCGACCGCGGCGGCGGCGCTTCCGCTCATGGCGGGGACGCGGACAGCAGCTCTGGCTGCGACTCGACTCCGGCGCGGCGGGCGCTGCCTGGGCCCGGACCGGCGGCAGCGGCAGCGGTGGTGGCGACGGAGGCGGCTCCCGGAGGGGCAGGAGGCGGAGCCGGGAAGCGGCGGCGGCTGCGGCGGAGGGGGCGGGGACGCGGAGGGGGCGGGGACGTCGGGCCGCTCCGCCAATGGGCGCCGGCTTCCTCGGCCGCGGCTCCTGGGCTGGCGGGCGTCGTTGAGGGGATCCTCCAGCGCTGCCGCTGTCTGAGGCAGGGAGGCCGCGAGCCAGCAGCCTGCCTGGGGCGCCCGGCTCGTAGGGCCGCCCCGCCCCCGCCCCCGCCCCGCCCCGCCCAGGGGCGCGGCCGCGGGCCTCGGAGGCTAGGCCTCGAGCTCCTCGGGCCGGGCTCGCTTGGGCACCGCTGCCTTCCGCGGGAGTGTTTGCGCAAGCTGACGTGCCAGGGACTCGGCCGGGATAGCCGTAGCCCGCCCGCCCGCCCGCTCGCGGGCCTCGCGTCCCACGGGTCACGCCGCCTCGGCCTTCTTGCTGCCTCTCTCGCCGGCTCTGTCGCCGCGGTCAGCGCTGCTTCTCCTGGCTCTTTCCTCAAAGTTTTTCCCCTTTCAGACACTTAGGAAAGGAACTCTCGCTTCTCTTCTTAGGCTGTTTCAATGACAGGTCAGCCTCCGCGGTTCTGAGAGGATATCAGAGGCGGAAACGAAACAGATGGAGATGAACTGCCTTCCGCGAGTCCTGAAGACACATTTCGAATTGTCAACAGAAGCCAGCCGGCCTCAGCCCCGGCCCCAACCCTCTCCTCTGACTTCCTCTTTCTCACTTTCAATGTCCTTGTTAAAACACTGAGAGGAAACCATCCTGCCCAGCTGGGCCTTGTCTCAGAAAAGAGATGAGGAAAGGATTTGAGCGTTACTGATGGCTTTCCTTCGAAGAGAGGAATTCGAATTCATGACCCCTTTCTTCACCACACTCTCTCCTCAGTGCTGTTGGTCGCTGAGCCCATTTCCTTCCCGTCTTCCACAGACTTTCATATCAAAGCCATAGAGGAGCAAAATAAGCTCAATCGTGTGCTAGAAGTGCCCCTAAATACAGGGTGAGGGTGCAGTTTAGCTTCCTCATGTAAGAAACGTATTACCCAGCAGAGTTGGGTGTGTTAGGGAGGCTGAGGCGGGAGGATTGTAAATTTGAGTCCAGTCTGAGCTACATAGGAAGACTCTCTTGAAAGAAAAATAATAATTAAAAGAATGAGATAAAGTATTGTCTTCACTCTTTCCCCACAGGCAGCCACAAACTAGAAACAGCAGGGAGTCATACAGCACACGAGTTCCACAAGTTGACAAAGCATGGTGCTGAATGGACCCTGTAATCCCAGCACTCGGGAAGCTGAGGCAAGA
>RJWT010049527.1:0-10990 GCA_004365215.1 Cuniculus paca | reverse complement strand
TTTTTTTTAATCTTCCCATTCTTCCATTTTAGAATGGAAATGTACATGTAATGCTATTACATCTTGGGAACATGTAACTTGACTTTTGGATTTTACGTAAGTTCACATCCAGGAGTTTGTGTTGAGGGTCAACAGAGGATTCTGACTGTGGCTTTTGAACAGTGCTGGGGCTGTTCAGACTTTGGAAAGGGAATTAGCGCAGCTTTGAGCATATGTTGTACAAGTTATCACAATAGGTAGAATCATGACTCAGTACTGTACTGACTTGACTTGGAAATGAGGTGCAGTTTGTGAAGTCTGTTTCAGTATTGAGTTGACAGAGTGCTGAGTGTGACAGATAAGGTGGACTGTCAATTGATTGACTTGGAACATTTTCAGGGGGTTAGTAAAGCAGACTTCTGAGCGTGTCTGTGTGTCCTGGAGGTGTGAACTTGGCATCTGTATCTGACTCTCCACCCCTTACTCTCAGGAGCGATCTTCCTGCTTTACTTCCTGGCTACCATGAAAGAAGCAGCTTTGTGATATCACCCTCTTCTGTCATAATGTTCCTGCTTTGGAGCCAGCTGAATGTGAACAGAATTCTATAAAATAGTGAGGCAAGTAAACTTCGCCTCCTTTAAACTGTGGGTGTCAGTATATTTTCCAGTAACTGAAAAGTTGAGTAATACAGTGTGCTGTCTATGTTACAATAGAAAATATTTTTAAAAACCAAAGACATGATTTCATATTGTACATGTGAAGGTTGATAATTACGATAGTCACAATATGCCAAGCTACATTTTTGTATCGATCTTTTAGATTTTAATTGATTAATATAAGCAGTTTGTCACAAAATATTTATTGAGCATCTACTGTGTTCCGGGAACTCTTCTGCATGGCTTTCCTTTTCCTCACTTGAACAACTTTCCTCATTTACTTTCTCTTTTTGCTTCCTTTCATACAGGGGTCACACAGTAAATTCATTTTGACATATTCAACTTCCTGGTTCTTTTCACCAATTTTTCATTATTCTGACTAAACAATTGTGGTATTATCACCAAATTTGATGAGGAATAGCTTTGTGTTTGACCTTGAAAAAGCCGTTCTGAAAATACACTAGAAATGGATCTATATAACCTTATCAAAGCATTTTATTCTGAATTCCAAGAATGAACTCCCATATCAACAAACTTTTTGGTATTTTGAATTCAATCTGTGCCTCTGTTGTGACCGTCAATGTCTACTTTCATATATATTCTTCTGAGAATTAATGAAATATATTAGTAAGATTCTCTATGACTTTTTGTTGTTGGTGGTTTTTTTTTAATAATGCATTATTTCATATCTGAGCTTTGCCATACTGAGATGTGCTAAGTGAACGATGCTGAGCTATTGGTCTGCACCTAAAAGAAGGAAGTAGAATGTTTTAAGGAGGGTATAAGGGTTTAGATCTTTTATCAGATGAATTTTTTTACTCATTTTTCATGAGATGGAAGCTATTCATTCTGCCTTTCTCTCTAGATGTGGTTTTATATTTTGTATCTAGTTTTTTAGTGCTTGGATTTACATGCTTGACTAACTCTTACTCCTAATACATAGAAAATTTGGCATTTCTATTCATCTATTTTTACAAATATGAGCAAAAATGTGTATGTGGCAGGAAGGGTATGTATGAGTTAGGTAAGTTTAAATTTCTTATCTCGTCTCTAAATTTTAGTATTTACTTGCATGCTTCATGTAAAATTTATTTTCTCTATGTGATATAAGAAAAAATTCCATTTTGAAATTGTTTCACAAGGGATAGCCAATTATTCTAGTATCTTCGATTGAATAGCCAGCTATGTAATTGAGCCGTTAATATGGGAAGGCGATGAAGATCTCTTCCTATAGTTCTCATTCCTGCCTCTATGAACACTGGCGTTTTCTTAAGATTTTTGATCAGGATGGTAGAAGTCAAAGATAAAGTTCAGTTGTTTCAGAAACGGACCTTTCCAAAGGTTGGAGCTTACTGTGCATTTGGGAAAGGCCACTCATTTCATCTCCCATGTATGCAGCAAGCATGATTTCAACATTTTCTTTTTTTCTTTTCACCAAACTGACTCACTTATGTGACACAGAATGAGCCTTCAGATGAATGCTTTCCTTCTTCCTCATCATTCTCTCCTTTGGGTTCTTGATGCGACTTCTAAGTTGTAAAATTGCAAATTCTCATTTCAGGGTTGAAATTAATGCCAGAGAGATCTCTCAGGTAAAGGTAGTATTCGCATGTACTCTTACTGCGGACAGCGTGATTTACTACCTAATTCCTTCCTTAGTATTGAAGGAATGATTAGTTCATCTCCTGGGAGTGTTGCTAGTCTTCAGCTATTAATTCCCTTTGGTGTCTGCCTCAGAGAAAGAGGGCTGCCTTACTCTCATGCCTATGTCTTGGGATGGATGACCACTTCCAAAGAATAATCATGATAGAGATATAACAGCCTAGTTCTCTTCTCCAAACTCAGTACAGTCTGAAAGGTCACTCAACTTTAGAATTCTCAAATGGTTGTTTGTCATACCCTGAAACTAAATAAATCACTGTTCGACTTCTGCCTAATCTTCCCTCCTCTTTCCTTCCTTTCCCCCGGTGTTGGTTATCAGAGCACTTTTTAATAAACCTCCTGGATGTACTCTGTGTCTCAGATTGTTTCTTAGAGACCTCAAACTGTAAAACTGTTCCAGATTTCTGCTTCAGAGGTATTAAGATGGAGCATTGACTATAATAAAATGATATATTGTTGTGTGGATCATTCACCTCAGCAGATATCTCCCTTTTGTACACTTGTGAAAACAATGATATAAGGTTGAACTATCATAGTAATTGGCCTTCAGTCTGTATACTGTTATTAAAAATTATACTTATGTCAAATGTGTAAAGTTAATTTAGCTATATTATGACAATTTTGAAAATATGATAAAATAATAAAACAGCAGGTTGCCACAACCATACATTATTATTGTTAGTATCTAAACTTATATTTTTCTAAGTCTTTATATCTACACAAATATTTGTTTCTTCATTATAAATATCATAGTATACCTGCTTTTGGTAACCTTTCCCTTTAAGACAATGAGCTTTACTGCTATATGACAATAGTTTTTCTTAGAATACTTAGTCCATGTTTATGTTTCACCAGGTGCCAAAATATCCTTTGCTATTGATTTGATTCAATCAAAGAACATACCTTACTGGCTGTTTTGTGCCTAAATCTTTTAAAATCAAATATAATAAAATTCTTTCCCCCTCATGTAATTACAGTCCTCTAACCTTCTCAATAGTGTGGTTCAAGTAGAAACATTAACCCTGGGTTTTGACCACCTGAGGCCCAATTCTGGTCCATTTACTTACCAGATGTGTTCCTTGTGTAATTTATGATCAAGGTGCCCTAATATATGAAATAGAAAATCATTACCAGGTATCTCATTGGATTCTTAAAGAAAGATTACAGATAAAATACATAGAACAATGTGTAAGATATTGTAATTTTTATTAATAACTGTTATTTTATTGTAATTTTTCATTAACTCCATCAACCCTCAATGCACTGTGTAAATAGTTCTGTAATCCAGCTATGGTCTGGTCTCATCATTAATGGTTGCCTTTCTAATGGATTTCTACAACAGTTTTAAAAGTAGAATCCCTACATTCAGTATTTTCCTTTTCCAAAAATTTCACCCCTTTTTGGCCAGAATGATTTTATCAGCACAATTCTGGTGATGACATTTGCCTGATTTAAAACTCTTCATGGATGGATTATATTGTAATCCATATTATGAAGTCTAAATTCTATACAGGATCTAATCTACTCAAGTGTTTCTACATCTAATTATTCTTCTGATCTTATCCTTCTATAGTTCTAGAATCTCTTCTCTTCCCTTTCAAAACTTGTTTTTGTGTTCCACATGTATTTCTGCCTCCTCCTGCCTTAGAAACTTGATAGATGGTGTTATCCTTGCTTTAACTGCTTCTCTTTTTTCTTACTGAGGAGAACTCACTTCTGGAGCCTTAGTGAGGATAGTATGTATATACTGTAAAGCATTCTTTTACCCCCTAGACTTTGGGTGAACCCGTTATGCTCTGCACTGAATTTTTTCCTTCCTTTTGACTCAACCAAGCTATTATTGCTTTGAAAAACCTTTGCTTCTAAACAAGAGAAAACAAATCACTAAACATGAGGTACACTTATCTCAATGGCTGGAAAGGGGAAATAAAAGTAGTTGAGTTGGCTTTGCTTTCTTTGATATTTATCCACTTAATAGCAGAAAGCAAAAATTGAGGCTCTATTGAAGTCACTCATTTTCATTAGGAATAAGACGACTAGATAAGACAATAAACAAGAGTATTGAGACAATATTCACCCTTCTTGGTCATCTTAGAGTCATGTTAAACAGTAGTTTCAGGTTCTGAGTAAGCATTTGAATTCAGAATTTGATGAACAATTGGCTTGCAGGAAGGAAAGAAAGTGGGACTTGCACTATCCTACCTTTTGAATCAAATAGCAAGAATTTAGAAGATTTTCAAATTCCTTATTGCCTAATGGACTCATGGTCACATTTTCAGTAACATTTTTCTGCTTATAGCTTAATGTTTTATATTTATTACCCATATGTAAACTTTTATACTTTTTAATTAATTAGTTCTTACTCTTAAAATTACTTGTAAAAATTCTAATGACTATTTAAAACACGTTTGCTGTGTTATGAAAACCATGATCTAATATTTCTAATAACTATTTGAGCTGTGTGACTCAATATCACTTGTTCTTACTGTGCTTTTTCTTATTTATGAACCTAATAAAGTTGTTTCCAAAATATTTTAGATTTTTATCAATCTTAGACCATGAAGTAAGCTATAAAAGTAGTTGAATGCTCATAGTCATCAGTTGAATCTATATGTAAATCAGAAAATGAGATATTTTAATTCCCCTAAGTTCATTTGCTGTAAATTATTATAAAAGTTTTTTAACATGATTTCAAACTAAAATTTCAGTTTTATGTGTGCATATCCTTATTGTTCATTCATAAAAATTAGAAGATTTTTCTGCCATAAGGGTAAGAAGGGACATAGAAAGCAGGAAGAAGACATAGTTGTAGATTCAAATTTCTGTCCTAAAAAAATTGGGCAATATTTTCTTATTTCCTTTGAGTTCAATGCCTGGAGAGATTTTGGTAAATCATCAGCCAGAGGAATGATGTCACTCAGTGAATTTTTAAAACGTGATAATACACATTGCATTCTGGGAGCACAAAGCAGTATCTGTTTACCACCATCTAATCACCACTGTCAGATAAACTGATCATATTCTTTACAATTTTAACTAGTTACTTTCAGAGAGGCAGGAGCCTGCAGATAAATGCATGTATGTGACTGTTTTGGGAATGTGTACATTAATAATTTGAAAAATTCTAAACCATAAAAAATGCACTTAGGCAATTATTTTGAGTACAGCTCAAAGATGTCTTGTCACTTTAATGAGGTCCAGTATTCATTTTTCTACAAAAAAATTATAATGGAGTTAGTCTAATCATCTTCACCTTCATTTTCTTAGGGAAATCACTTCTGCTTTGTGTGTTTGTGCTGGTACTAGAGTTTCATATAAGAATTGGTAAATAAATCTCTGCTTACCAGAAAGATCTGAGGTCCCAGGTCCACCCACAGCATGGGTACACACACACACACACACACACACACAGAAAGAGAGACAGAGACAGAGAGACAGAGAGAGAGGGAAGAGAGAGCGAGAGGGAAAGAAAGAGAGAGGGAGAGAGACAGAGACAGAGACAGAGGCAGAGCCATACAGAGAGAGAAAATTGAAAGAAATCAGATGGTCATTACTTTAGCAAGAAAACATTCCTAAAAATTTGCAGTCATGGAATATTATTGCTGGGAAAATGTTCAAAGCCAGTCGCCAACCTGGTGGTTGATTACTTTACTTCATTCCTATCAATTAATAGTTTTTGCTCCTCCAGGGCAAGAAACTGTCCATCTATTGCATAATAATATCTTCAATTTTAGAGCAGCCTTGAGTTTATAAATGGTTTTCCATCTTGAGGTGAATGTGTCTTTTATACACTGATTGAAATTGGGAACCAGGGTGAGAGATATAGCTCAGCGACACAGTGCCTGCGAGGCAAGCACGAGGTCCTGAGTTCAATTCCTGGTACCAAAAAACAAAACAAACAAACAAACAAAAATTTGGGAACCAAAGATGGTGCTGATCCTTTGCCCTGGCACTGCAACATAAGACACAATGAAAAAGGCAGATGGATATAGCTCTACTATCTATCCTGTGTGATAGGGGACTTCTCTCCACCAGAGACCCATTCCTTTCTCTTTTTCACACACTGATGGATAATATTCTTCAGGCCCTTTTAGTTAGAACAGATGTTTTTCAGCAGGACTACAGCTGCACTTGTAGTTTTAGAATCTCCCTTCATCACTGAGCTTTCAGTCAATAAATAGCATCTATCTCCCTCTGTACTGAATTCAGAACCAGATGTGAGTCAGACAGATGGCTATCAATATGTCACCTTTAGTGCTAACAAAGCGACTTCTGGGGTTGGGGGAGTGCATAAGTAATGTAGTCTCGTAGGCAATTTAGGTCTTGTTTCTGGTCACCTGAAATGAAAGGGGAAATCCAGGATTACGGTGTCATATTAACCCAGCATACAGAAAAGAAAACAAAGACCTTAAATCTCGAAACATGGGAACACTGAAAAATATGGTTAGCCCACATTCTTGCAGAAAGGTGGAGAAACCAGCCTTTAGGAAGTGAGAGGGGGTCAGGGGAAGTGATCAGCTTTTTTGTGGCATGGAAATACTGATACGGAGATTCTCTTTGTCCCTCAACGTCCCCGCATCCTGCCCTGTTGCCCATTTTATCTTAATACAAATTTCATTATTCCTGTGATGTGTTATTTTACTTAAAATGTAAAAGTTACTCATGTTGATTTGTAAAAAGATGACCTCCTGTTCATGGATGCTGTAGTAAAGATTTATGATGAGTGTGAAATAAGCATGTCCAGATCCGACCACTGCATGCTGATGGTCACTAGGGTTCCCGACGTGGTCTCACTTTCACATTTCATTCAGCCAGCACGCTTGGGAGTGTAGATATGACTTCACACATATTTCAGCTAAGAGCTAAATATTTTTTCTGAGGTCACACAAATATTAAATACAGAATTTGAGCAGATGATATAGGGCATCTTTTCTCATATTCTTCCCTCTCTTTTCCCTACCTGTTTATAAAAGGTCAAACAGCTAATATCTTGTTTTCTCTCAGGAGTGAAATGATAGTTCCGGTTTGTGTTTTTACACAGATTTTAACTATTGATGACTATGCAGACCAAGCTTAACTGCTAAAATTATGTTTCAAAGGCTGCCAAGAAAACTTCTTCTCTTTCAGTTCCTGTCATTTGGTGCTTTAAAATGTATTAAATAAGGTCACTCTACTTGAATCTACATGATTTAAGGATCCCTTTCAGGATAAATGGAAATCTTATATTTTTTAATGGCGGGTATGGATTCATATGCTTCCAAAACTTCCTAGCAAGTGTGCTTTAAAATAGATCCTGAAGTGCTTTATACATACATATTGGGGCTTCTTTTGGAATGCACTCAAAATGAAGTTCTCAAATAAAGCTTTATAATTCAAATGAAAAGAGGTTGGAGATATTTTACCAATTCAATTCAGTGCAATCCCCTAAAACAATTAGCTGCCTTTAAAGGAAATCAGTCTTTCTGTCAGACGTTGGCAGTTAAGCTGTAGTCTGCTGAGATGGCAGTATTTAGCATCCTGCGTCCCGCTCAGCGGCAGATATTAAGCTTTGGCTGTGACCATGCAATCCCGTTTTAAACTCTTGTCTCTGCATGTGTCAGTTATAAATTGGCAGCTGCCTGGAACAAACATTCAAATCTTTAGATCTGGGGGCTTAATTAAAGGCTCTATAATGCAATTAAAGCCTAGATTCCATAGTTTGTAAATATACATTTAAAGATAAATATTGGAAACATCTAAAATATTGGTACTTATCCTTAGCTACTCTAAATACGAAATGGGAGAGTGTGTGTATGTTGTAAATACCCAGCTGAAGTTTATATGAGATTTAATGTGCTAAGCCCGAGCTCTTAAGTGGTCTACATCTTTCTTCAGTAAGGTCATTTGGCAGAGTCCAAAATGCAGAGCTCAGGGGAACTCATTCACAGCTTTCTCTCCCACCTGGATTCAGAGTCACGGCTTGGTCCTCTGCTGCTGGCTGGCTCAGCACTGACCTTTCGCACTGTTCGAGACTCGCAGCAGTCTCCCTCAGGAGAATGGAGTAAAAATGTGCTGATGAGTGTCTAAAGACCCAGGTGCTGTGTGCCCACACACCTTCAGGAACTTGCTTTTCTAAAAGGGCTGCAGACTATGTCGGTCCTTTTGGGGACATTCAAAAAAAGAAAAAAAAATCATGTTTGGGAAACTTTTTCTGTGGAATCCACTTTTTGGAACTAGTAGCCACTCTTGCAGAATTTTGGAATTGTGGAATGGCAAGGAGTGACAGCCCAGAGATGTTTACCATTTGAGGAAGCAGGGATAAAGAAGAAAAGCAGCCTGTCACAGCGAGAACCTTGCTTTAAGAACCCAGTCTCCTTAATCCCTTGTCCATGTCTTCACCAGCCCAGCGCATGCTGCACTCAGAAAGAACCGCTGTGATGTTTTAAATTGGCCCCCTCATTGGATCAGGGATGATTTAACATGTCTGTGTCCATGTGGCTCAGCATGATTCCAGGGTTTTGTGTTAAACTTTATTGCACATCACTGAAGATAATTTTTCAGTATTTACATTTAGCACAGGAATAAACAATGTTATAGAGAAAAGTAATAGCTTTCATCAGTAGAAGTATCAACCTAGTAACAAAGTTTTCAGAATATAGAACGGTAGAACTAGATTCCCAAGGTCTGAGTCCTTCGTTAGCCATTATGATGTTTTGGGATCTTTGACGTTGCTCGTCATCACTGTGCTTTTATTTTCTCTATGTTAAAAGAGAAAAGTGTTAGTAACTACTTCCTAGGATTGCTCAAGGAATATATATGTATATATGCTTAGAACGATGCCTGACATATAAGATTATATAAAATTTAGCTATTACTATTATTGTTGAATAAAGCTGAACTTCTAATCTCTCTGAAATTCAGTTATTTGGCTACCCTGTAAACCATTGGTGTTGCCTATTTGGTAGAATTTTCATTGCACATTTAAATAACATATAATAGAAATTATGTATTAGACATAATTGCAACACCATCTATGTCACTTTTTTTTTTATCTTTGGGGCAAAGTATCCAACACCCACAAGTTAAAGGAAGAGAGGTTTATTTTGGCTCATGTTTTTGGTCCTGGCTGGCATGGTCTGCAGGCTCCAAGGCAGAAACAATATGGAGGAAAGGGTGGGGCAGAGGGCCATGGCTCATCCTACAGCAGCCAGGAAGCAGAGAGAGAAGGGAGGAGCTGGGGACAAGATACTCTTCTGGGTCATGTTCCCAGCGACCCACATCCCATTAGCCCACCTCTTAATAGCAGGTCAGCCTGAGGGTGCCCACGATCCAGTCACCTTCCCAAAGTCCCACTTTTGACCTCGTGAGCACATAGTGGGATATTCTAGATTTAAACTGTAACATGCGTACATGCACACACAGCCTAGCAAAATGTTTAACAGGGAACAAGTCATCAGTAAGTGTTGGTTTACTCCTAACAAAAATGATATACTGACATTTCCTTTAGTGAAAATATATAAGGGGTAATCAAAAGATACAGTGAACATTTAAATGAAGAAAAAAACCTATTACATATTACAGTGAAAGACACATTTCCAAGAACCATGAGATAAGTATGTTTGAATTGAGGGAAACTATAGGCAATGTGAGTTTATTGTAATAAAAATTTTTTAAAAAGTAAGCATTTACTATATTTCTTGATAATATTTTTATAATTAATTAATTTGTTTTAGTCTTTGAACAGGTGACGTATCTACGTGGGTTGGGAATAAATTAATTTAAAACTCTACAGTAATGAGCCCAGCATCTTATCTCTTTCTCAGTTTGTTCAGTTTCCATCACCACTATCATGCTAAACATTTTTTGTTGATTGTATCCATGTGTTTTTAAAGTTGCTTTATGCAAATATAAATATATGTATTTGTTTTCTACCTTTCCTTCATGCTTGTAGCATAATTAATACACAATGCCTTCTTTCCCCTTCCTTTATCTCATAATATACCTTAGGGAATTTGGCATTCTGTGTTATAGGGAGTCCTTTACTTTTATAAATTTGTAAGTGCCTAATGCCTCATTGCAAGAAAACAATATTATAGACTTTCAGTTGCTTAGAAACTTTTGCTATTAAAAACAATGCTGCAGTGAAGAGCTGTACATAGATCACTTTGCCCTGTAGAAGGCCATCTGTAGAATGAATTTCTAGAAGTGAAATTGCTAGATGAAGTGTACATATGTTTAATCTGTCAAACTGTCCTCCATGAGACTTGAACAGATTAACACTAAATATTTAGTATTGTGTAACATTTGAATTTTGTCAGTATGAATACATGAAAACCTCTATCTCAGTACATTATTTGAGTTTTTCTTTTTTTCTTTCTTTTTTTTTTTTTTTAGCAAATAAGCATTTACCAATTGTTTAAAGGTGATTTTTTTCCCTCTTATTAGGATGTTGGTCTTGATTTCCTAGAAACAAGAAGTTGGGGACATAAATTCTTTATCTGTAATATGATTAGCAACTATTTTTCCCAACTAAACAATTTGTTTCTATTATGATTTTCCCTCATGCAGAAACCTTAAAGTATTTTTAGGTAGCTGAGTTTATTAACATTATCTTAAATGAATTTTGAATCATTGTTAGAAAGGTTTGGCCTATTCCAAGGAAATATAAAAACCTTCACATTTTTTCCTTTAAATATTTTTATGATTTTCTTTTT
>RJWT010049526.1:0-10987 GCA_004365215.1 Cuniculus paca | reverse complement strand
AACTTGTGATCATCCTGTCTCAACCTCTCAAGTGCTGGGACTACAGGTGTGCACCATCACATCCAGCCATGACTTACATTGTTAAAAATGATATTTTAATGGCACTGTATTTCAAAGCTTTGTTGCTGGAAGAGCTGAGGCCCTGCCTCCCTTTTTTCACTTGACAGGCTATTCTCTGGGTTTTCTTTGGGGTCATCTTGTACTTATATGTTAAGAATACTAACTTTGAGCCCGGTGTGGTGGCTCATGCCTTTAATCCCAGCACTCGGGAGGCTGAGACAGGAGGATCGTTGTGAGTTCGAGACCAGCCTGGGCTACAAAGTGAGCTCAAGGCCAGCCTGAACGGCATAGTGAGACCCTGTCTCAAAAACAGGGCTGGGGATCTAACTCAGCGGTCTAAGCGCCGGCCCAGCAAGCGCAAGGTCCTGAGTTCAATCCCCAGTGCTGCCAAAAAAAAAAAAAAAAAAAACAAGAATACTGACTTTGTTGGTCTATGTAAAAGCTGTCTTGTGAGTTTTGTCCCATTCTTTCTATATTTTGAAGAATACGCTGTTATTGGTTGCCTTAACCACATAAAAGTATGCACAAAATCTTGCACTGCTGATTGTAGCAGTAGTGTCTTTATTCTCTCCACAGGTGCTTCCTGCTCACTGAGACAGCTAACATAACACAGGGGTTGAGAGTAGAGGCTATGGTGCCAGATTTCCTGGGTCCAAAATCTGGTCCATCTCTACTTAACAGGCTATGTAACCAGCAAAGTTGTTGACTGTCTATATCCTTGTCCCTCATCTCTGAAATGCAGATAATACCTGCTGCACAGGTCTTCAATGAGGATTAAGTACGTTAATGTATGTAGAATGATTACAACAATGCTGGCACAGGAAACACACACATCAAGCATTTGCTGTGACCGTGACTGAGCACCAGGAGTGTGCCAAGTGCTGGTCTAGGAACTTGGGATAAAATAGCAAAGAAAAAAAGAAAAACAAAAAACCCTTACAAAGCTTACATCCTAGTGTGGAGAGCAGTGCAGACTGAAGTAGTAAGGAAAATAAACAGCATGGGGATGCATGCTTGTAATCTCAGCCCTCAAGAGGATCCCAGATGGGCAGTTGTGAGGCAGGAGGAGCACCATGAGTTTGAGGCCAGCCTGGGCTGCACAGCGAGTTCAAGGCCAGCCCGAACTACATAGTGAGACCCTGTCTCAAGAAAAAAAAAAAAAAAAAAGAAATAAGGAAAATATCAATTGTGTCAAATGTGATTAATGCAATAGAGGAGAATAAAGCAGGAAAAGAAGAGAGTAGGAATGGAGAGGTGAAACTTTAAACAAACTCTTCTAATAAAGGCATCAGTCAGAAAGTGACACTCAAGTACAGACCAGAAGGAGGTAAGGAAATGTGCCCAGTGCACATCTGAGAGGAAGGCGCCCCAGGGAGAGTGAGGTGCTGGGGTGGAGGCAGCAAGCAGGAGAAGACCTGGAGTTCCAGGACAACACCCCCAGGGACCCATCTAGTCAGACCAGGTCCCATCTCATGACAACACATTTAGCGATAAACTCATCGCCATGTTAATCCACTGATGAGCACGTGGCCCGATCAACCATTAAAATCCCAGCACAGGGGAGGCTGAGGTAGAAGAATCACTGTGAGTTCAAGGCCAACCTGAACTTTCTCAAATAAATAAATAAATAAACAAACAAACTTCTTGCCTGTTGTAGTCAGGGGTTGCAGGAAGAACAATTACAATCAGGACACAGAATTTATAATATTATTTATGATGCTCACCCAGAGGTAAATACAAAAAAGTGCAGGAAATCTGTCCACACACTAAAGATCTAAAAAAATCCAGTTGAGGGCCTAGATCCCACAGTAATGTCCTGCATGAGTTTAGCTGAAGACCTAGAGTCCATGACAGTGCCCCCCATGAGTCCAGCTGGAGGCCTGGAGCCCACAAGAAGGACTCATGCAAGTCTATTTGACGGATCTGTGCTGGGAAGGCCCAAAGGCTGGCGGGATGAAGGATCTGTGCCAGTGGGCTGAGGGTTCTATAGTGGAGCCAAAAAGTGATGCTCAAAATAAGGACCAGGGCTGCCTGAAAAGTACCACAGCCATCCTCAGCGACAATGAGGTCCCTCGATCCTCCGACGATGAGAACAGTCATACATGTCAGGAAGCCAGCATGACAACTTCTCCTGCAGATTAAATAGCAAACATCTTTCCCTCCAGAGCCAGGAAGCGATGCTTAACATAAGGACCAGAGCTCCCCAAAGTGAACCGCAGCCACTCTCAACAACAAGGTCCCAAGCTCCTCCGATGATAATGGCCAAAGTCATATTGGGGAGCCAGCCTGACAAGCTCCTCCAGGAGAACCAGTGACTCCAAACAGCAACACTTAGGAGAACCTATAATGCCATAGCTCTTCCTCTGCATGTCTCTTTTTTTTTTTTTTGTGGCACCAGGGATTGAACTCACGACCTTGCACTTGCCAGGCAGGCGCTTAGGCCACTGAGCTAGATCCCCGGCCCTTGCGTGTCTCTTTTTTATGCTGGCAACTTTCCTCAGGTGGGCCATCTATGCTCAGCACCATGCTTATTTAATTCAGCTGGTGTTAAGTTGACCACCAGTTTTGAATCCATAACACTGCCTATGAGCACATGAGGCTTTGAGGAGACATCTAACCACAAATCAAAACAGTGAGTTCAAATTCACCCTGGAGGGGCTGGGAATTTAGCTCAGTGGCATACGTACCTGCCTGGCAAGCGTGAGGTCATGAGTTCTAATCCCCGGTACCCAAAGAAGAACCCAAATTCACCCTGGATTACATAGCAACACCTCATCTAAAAAAAAAAAAAAAAGAAAAGGAAAAGAAAAGAAAAAAAAATCCCAAACAACAAAGAAAGTCTGTGGTGACGCATGCCTGTAAGTCAGTTGGTTAGAAGTGGACAAGTGAGCTGGGCGTGGTGGCTCGCGCCTGTAATCCCAGCACTCGGGAGGCTGAGACAGGTGGATCGTTGTGAGTTCGAGACCAGCCTGGGCTACAAAGTGAGCTCAAGGCCAGCCTGAACGGCATAGTGAGACCCTGTCTCAAAAATAGGGCTGGGGGCCGGGCGTGGTGGCTCACGCCTGTAATCCCAGCACTTGGGAGGCTGAGACAGGCGGATCGTTATGAGTTCAAGACCAGCCTGGGCTACAAAGTGAGCTCAAGGCCAGCCTGAACGGCACAGTGAGACCCTGTCTCAAAAACACCAGGGCTGGGGATCTAGCTCAGTGGTCTAAGCGCCTGCCTGGCAAGCACAAGGTCGTGAGTTCAATCCCTGGTGCCGCAAAAAGAAAAAAAAAAAATTAAAAAGGGCTGAGGATGCACTTCAGTGTGAAGGCCCTGGGGTCAATCCTTAGTACAAAAAGAAAAAGAAAAAAAGGAAATAAGAGAGGAAAAACCTGTCTATATAAACCTGGAGTCCAAGGGGAGTGTCCTGTGAGAAAACTAAGTGGGGAATTAGCACGTAGACAATATTTAAACCCCCAAAACTGAGTGAGATGCTGGGCATGGTGGTGCATGCCTATAACCCCAGCATTTGGGAGACTGAGGTAGGAAGATTGCTGCAAGTTCAAGGCAAGCCTGGGCTACATAGTGAGATTCTGTCAAAAAAAAGGAAGGAAGGAAGGAAGGAAGGGAGGGAGGGAGGAAGGAAGGAAGGAAGGAAGGAAGGAAGGAAGGAAGGAAGGAAGGAAGAAAGAAAGAAAGAAAGAAAGAAAGAAAGAAAGAAAGAAAGAAAGGTAGGTTTGGGGATGTAGGTCAGTGTATGAAGGCCTTGAGTTCAATCACCACTGCCAAAAATAACTGTAGTAGCCAAATGTGGTGGTACACATCTACAATGCTAGTTACTTGGACGGCCAAGGCAGAAAGTTTGCAAGTTCAGGATAAGCCTGGGCAATTTAGAGAGACCCTGCCTCTAAATGCATACATATATACATACACATGTACATATATATATATATATATATATACATACATACATACATACATAGACGAAGGCTTGGTATGTAGTTCAGTGGTAGAACACTCACCAACATGTGTGAGGTACTGGGATCAATCCTCAGTACTACAAAAAAAAAAGATAAAAACAACATAATTCTATATTGTTTTAAGAATTAAGGTCCTGGTTGGGGATTTAGCTCAGTAGCATAAGCGCCTGCCTGGCTAGTGCAAGGTCATGAGTTTGATCCCTGTCACAAAAAAAAAAAAAAAAAAAAAAATTAAGGTCCTAAACCAGGCATACTGCCACAGCCCTGTGGTCCTGGCACAGGGAGGCTGAGGCAAGCACACTGCTGTGAGTTCAAGGCCTAGTCTGAGAGATCTTCTCAACCTCTTCTTTACAGTCCCCCAGCCAATAAATCATGGCCACCCCTCCCAGTGACTGGGGCACTCTGTGAGATTCGAGTGCCCCAGGGAACCTGGTATTCCTCAGGCCTCTCATCATGGGCTGAGACGGCCTCAGGCCCTACTGGGTACCCACAGACAGCTTCAAGCCCCACAGGTTGAACCAGAAGCGGTGCTTTTTGCTACTTTAATTCACAATTTAAGAGAAGTCCCAGGGTCAGGAGGGAGTACTGGAGTGCAGGTCTCTTTTTCAGCGAAGGTCCAGCAGTGTAAGTTTACCGATGGGTTTCAGACTTTGGCCTTTGCTTTGGATTTGTCATGACGAGACATCCAATTCATCTTGGCCACTTGCTATATCCCTGATGAAAGACAGACTCCTACAAGATGCTAGGAGCTATGCGGATGAGCAGTATGTTTTGAAAATAGAAGGAAAGCACTCTGGAGAGGCTATCCCCCCTTCAACATAACCAAACTGGGACTATAATTCTAGTCATGGACTAGAAATGATGTCTAATATGCTGGCTGCTCTTTCCATGGGGATGAAGAGGTGAAAAATGTCTGTTAATGCCAGGCATGGTGGTACACACCTGTAATCCCAGTCCTTGGGAGGCAGAGGCAGGAGGATTGCTGCAAGTTCAAAGCCAGCCTGGGCTATATAGTGAGCTCAGGCCCAGTCTGAACTACAAAGCAAGACCCTGTCTCAAAAAAAATTTTTTTGTCGTTGACTATGATAAAGTGAGTGGGGGTCATACAGGGTGCAGGGAAAAATCCAGCTGTCTTCCGCAACCAATTAGTGTAAGTCTTTCATATTGTTACAGCTTGTGTCTAGATGTCCCCCCAAAGCCTCATGCATTCATAGATGGGGCTTTTTCAGAGGTGGCTGAATCTAGACAGTGTGATTGACTCATGGTGCAATGCTAGGATTAAGGGTGCTAGGATTAAGGTTGGGTGATTACTAAACTGGTCCACTGATTGGTTTGACACCACCCTAATCCAGGTGGCCTAGACAGAGTACAAAAGGGGCAGAAAAAACCTGCTAAGACCGCTTGTTTGCTGTTGCTGTTTTCTGCTTGCCATAAACTGTCTCTCCTCTGCAGTGCCCCTCTGCCATGCCACCCTGCCTTGAAGCCAGTCAATTGTGGACTGAAACCTCTATAGACTGTGAGCTAAATAAACCTTCCCTCCCTTAACTTATAGATGTTGGGTATTTTTGTCTCAGCAACAAGAAAAGTAACTAAGACTCATACATATATGAACTGATATAGATCCATCTTCCAGGGAAAGAGAAGCACTAGTGCAACATCATTTCATCTGTGAGTCAGCCCCAGATATTTGGCACAAGCTACTAAAACTTCAGATGGGTCCACAGACATTTATGGTCCAATTGCAGGACATGGTCTTTACTGTGTTTAGCAATCGGAACCCAGAGGTGCGACCAAAAAAAGGCTAAGTTTATAGCTGTCACAATTGGCATTGCTCTAAGCTCAGCCAGCCAGGTTGACAAAGGAAAAAATCCAGGATAACTGAGGTTCTGGTTTCAAGTACAAGGAAACTGCAAACAGCACGTGACTTCACAAACCACTGGCTCGATCCTGTTCCGCATGTGAGGCAGCTAATGCGCCTGACTCTTTTGAGATTTGAGGTTTGATTGTTCCTGCTTTCAGAGAGGGGCTAGGCCAGCCAGATCCCTCACTTCCTGCTCTGAGGAAGCCCAGGGGAACCTGCAGTGCCACTGTCCACAGACATCACCCATCTCCTGTGAGGAACCCTGAGTAATGTTAGACGTCATAGACAAGCCAATTCAATTACTTCCTTCTGTTTCGATTTACTTCTCTAGAAAACCCTTCTCTGGATCTAGAGCCTCAGTTGGGTTTGAGGGGACCCTAATCAGAGATTTTTGCACCTTTACTAGCAGAAGAAACTGCAGAGTTAACTTTGGGACGGAGCCTAGAAGTCCCGAGTCCCCATCAGGTCAGAGCTATTCCAGAGACAAAAGGTTACTTGTAGTTAACAGGGGAGTGACTCACAAAGCCCCAGGCCATGCTCCTGGACACCTCTGAGGTTATTATAAAAGAGGCTGAGATATAGCTCAGAGGGCACAGCACCCGCCTGGCAAGCGCAAGGTCATGAGTTTGTTCCCCAATACCAAAAAATAAAAACAAAAACCAAAAGCTTACACTGCTATTAACCCCCACTTCTTTCATGCCCACAGGCCCAGAAGTTAGCCACTCTTGTGAACAAGTGATTTCCCAGACCCACACAAGTAGACAGGCCATCAGTGACTGTCCCTTCAAAACCCTGAGGAGATGTGGCTCCCTGATGACAATCGCCTTGTCAATCATCTATAAAGCACAGGCAGGAAATCCTACAACTCCTCGAGGCAGTCCATCTTCCCAAGCAGATTGCTGTCATGTGCAGTAAAGGGCACCAAAGAGACATATCCAAAGTTGAGAAATCCAAAAGACTGACAGGGAAGCAAGAAGGATAGCCCTACAGTCCCTCAAGACGCTAGCCTTATTCCCGGTTCCTGAGGAACCATTCTGGTTCTTCCTCAAGGGACATAGTAACAAGCTATAAAAATCCTACATGGGAAGTGGGCCTCAATCTTCTGGAAAGGTAGAGAGAGCCGAGCAAACCCTAAAGCAAGCTCTGGCAAAACTTTGCCAAAAGACATCTAAGTCCTGGCTCTAATTGCTGCAATAGCGTTCATGAGGGTTCAAACATGTCCAAAACCGGCATAAATCACCTAAGGGTCCTAAATACTAGCAATAAAGCAACTCATTATAGGTAATTTACAAGCATCACACCAGGAATTAAACTTAGAAAGAAAGAAAGAAAGAAAAAGAAAGGGAGAAAGTGAAAAGACACTTAAACAAAATGCAAGCCCAGACATCCAGTTCCCCAAAGGCAAACCCAGGGGGCAATGAGGTGGGACAATTCGAAAGCCTCCTACGTGGTGCCTCTGAAATGGTAACAACAAAGCAATTGAATGAAGCTCTGGAAAAAAATCAAATCAGAAATAATCTCTCAGATAACTTCAAAGATGGTGTTCAAAATAAAGACCATGTTTAGTGATGCTAGAGCAAATACAGGCAAAAAAAATAGACAAGCTCAAGAAAATGATGAAAGGGCTGGGGATTTAGCTCAGTGGCCTAAGCGCCTACCTGACAAGCAAGGTCGCGAGTTCAATCCCTGGTGCCGCAAAAAAAAAAAAAAAAAAAAAAAAAAAAAAAAAAAGAAAAGAAAAAAGAAAATGATGCAAGCCATGAATGCTCAGCATAGGAAAGAAATGGAATCCATAAGGCAGATTCAAGCAGATATCAAAGAGAATAAAAATTCCACTGAAAGTATTTGCAGAAGATTAAGCCAATGTGTGGACAGGATCTCAGATATAGAAGACAGGCTTGCAGTTAGCAATCGTGAAAAGAAAGACTTCTCAAAAATAGCAAGGAAAGCCAGGTGTGGTGGCTCATGCCTGTAATCCCAGCACTCAGGAGGCTGAGACAGGAGGATCACTGTGAGTTCGAGACCAGCCTGGGCTACAAAGTGAGCTCAAGGCCAGCCTGAATGCCATAGTGAGACCCTGTCTCAAAAAGACAAGGATTGGGGATCTAGCTCAGTGGCCTAAGCGCCTGCCTGGCATGCTCAAGGTTGTGAGTTCAATCCCCGGTGCTGCAAAAAAAAAAAAAAAAAAAGCAAGGGACCATGAGAAATCAATCCAGAAGCTGCTAGCTAAGACAAAGAAGAATAACTTAAGACTGATTAGAAAAGAAAAAAGATTTATTGGAGTTTATGAAAAAGCAGGAGATACCACAAATGATACAAAACACTGTTCATAGATGTCATGTCAGAAAACTTCCTTGGTAGAGAAAAAGAATTCGACATATAGATAAGTGAGACAAATAAAACTCCATTAGCCACAATAAAAAAAATTCTACAGTCAGGCATATCATAGTCAAGATTCCAGAAATTCAACACAAGAATAGAATCTTAAAAACTGTCAGGGAAAAGGAACAAATCACCTATGAAGGAAAACCCATCAGAATGACAGTTGACTTCTCAACACAAACTCTCAAGTTAAGGAGAGCTTGCAGTGAAGTATTTCAAGTTCTAAAGGAAAATAACTTTCAAACCAGATTGATGTACCCTGAAAAACTATCTTTAAAAAATGACGGAGCAATAAGATACTTCCATGACAAAAAACACCTGAGAAGGCACTGGGCATGGTGGCTCACGCCTGTAATCCCAGCACTCAGGAGGCTGAGACTGGAGGATTGCTGTGAGTTCGAGACCAGCCTAGGCTACAAAGTGAGCTCAAGGCCAGCCTACATGGCATAGTGAGACCCTGTTTCAAAAAGACAAGGGCTGGGGATCTACCTCAGTGGCTTAAGTGCTTGCCTGGCAAACGCGAGGTCATGAGTTCAACACCTGGTGCTGCAAACAAAACAAAACAAAACAAAACAAAAAACTGAAGAAATTTACAATCACTAAAACAAACATTTCAAAGGACATTCTAGAAGCAGATAACAAGAACTACAACTCCATGAATCCCAACACAAGGAGCCCACTAGGTAAGGCAAACAATTAAACAGAGGGAGGAGGAAAAAAGGGGGGGTGCTAACAACAGGACAAGGGTAAGTCAATACATATCAGTTATAACCATCAATGTTAATGGTCTCAATTCACCAATCAAAAGACACAGACTGGCAGAATAGATCAAGAAGCAAGATCCAACAGTATGTTGCATGCAAGAAACACATTTAATTCAAAACAATTCATAGGTTGGAAGTCAAAGGATGGAAAACAATACTCCATGGGACGGGAGCCCAGAAAAAAGCAGGGGTAAGCCAGGCATGGTGGCTCACACCTGTAATCCCAGCCCTTGGGAGTCTGAGACAGGAGGATCACTGGAAGTTCGAGACCAGCCTGGGCTACAAAGTGAGCTCAAGGCCAGCCTGAATGCCATAGTGAGACTCTGTCTTAAAAAGTCAAGAACTGGGGATTTGGCTCAGTGGCCTAAGCACCTACCTGGCAAGCATGAGGTCGTGAGTTCAATCCCTGGCACTGAAAAAAAAAAAAGAAAGAAAGAAAAAGCAGGGTAGCTATTCTATTTGCAAAGTGAATTTCAAGCCAAGTCTGATTAACAGAGATAAAGAAGGTCACTACATCTCATAAAGGGAAAAAATCCAAGGAAGAGATAACAATCATAAATATATATGCAACAAATACCAGTGCACCCAACTATATAAAACAAATACTAGGGCAACCCACTAGGGACCCCTTCTGTCTCTCTCTCAGACAGAAGCTTGCTTTCTCTCAATAAATGTATCCTGCTCATAAAAAAAAAATACTAATGGGCATGAAAAATCAAACAAGCACTAATACAATTGTATTGGGGGATCTCAATACCCCACTGTCGCAAAAAAACAGAGCAACTAGACAAAAAAATCAACAAGGAAATATTAAGACTGAACCAAACTTTTGAACAAATGGGCTTAGTAGATGTCTATAGAGTGTTCTACCCCTCAACATCAGAATATGCATTCTTCTCAGCTGCACATGCGACAGTCTTTAAAATAGACCATATACTGGCTGATAGAATATGCTTAAGTAAATGCCAAGGAATTGAAATTATCCCATGCATATTATTAGACCATAGGGCAATGAAATTGGAAATCCATGGCAAAAGAAACCACAAGAACTTCATAAACACATGGGAATTTAATAGCACCCTCCTGAACAACTAGTGAGTTGCAGGTAAAATTAAAGAAGTTAGCAAGTTTTTACAGTTGAATGATAATGACAACATACCAGAATTTATGGGACACAATGAAAGCAGTCCTAAGATGGAAATTTATAGCAGTAAATGTCCGTGTCAGGAAAAACAGCACAAGCACATATAAACAACTTAATGGTGAACCTCAAACTTCTAGAAAAAGAAAAGCAAGCTAAGCCAAAAGCTCAAATAAGGAAGAAAATTATAAAGATCAGAGCAGAAATTAATGCATTGGGGACCAAAAAAAAAAAAAAAAACAACAACAACAACAACAAAGAATCAATGAATTGAAGAGTTGGTTCTTTGAAAGATTAAATAAAATTGACAATCCCTTTGTCAACCTTATCAAAAAAAGGAAAGAAAAAGCTCAAATCCATGCAGTTAGGAATGAAAAGGGTGAAATCACAATGGACCCTGCAGAAATCCAGAAGATCATCTACACCTATTTTGAAAATTTCTGTTCTAATAAGATGGAAAATGCAGAGGAAATGGACAGATTCTTATATACATAAGAAATACCAAAGTGAATCAAGAAGATATAAAAATCCTAAATAAACCAATATCAATTAATGAAATTGAAAATGTAACTAAAAATCTACAGAAAAAAAAAACTACCTATTTTCTCGCTTATTAATAGGAACAGCTCTTTTGAAAAATGAGACACTATAGTAGCCATTGCTCATTTCCTGTTATCCAACTTGAAGACCTGTAATGCTATTCTCTTTTATCTGGTTTTATACTACTTTGTTTTGTTTGAGTTTATTGTCTGTAAATGTAAGAACAACCATTTTGAAGAAAGCAAGAGACACTAGGGTAACCATTGTTAATCTC
>RJWT010049525.1:0-10977 GCA_004365215.1 Cuniculus paca | reverse complement strand
AATGTTTGTTCTTCCTATCCATAAGCATGGAATGTCTTTCCATTTTCTGAGATCCTGTTTGATTTCTTTTTTCAGAATACTGTAATTTTCATTGAATACATCTTTTGCTTCCTTTCTTAGGTTGATTCCTAAGCATTTCATTTTTTGGATGCTATTGCAAAGGGTGTGATTTCTCTTATTTCTCTCTCAGTGAGTTTGTTGTTTGTGTACAGGAATGCGACTGATTTCTGAGTATTGACTTTGTATCCAGCTACATTACTGAATTTGGTTATGACATCAAGAAGTCTTTCAGTGGAGTTTTGAGGGTCTTCTACGTAAAGAATCATATCACCTGCAAATAGTGATAATTCAAACTCCTTCTATCCTATCCTTATTCCTTTTATTTCTTTCTGTTGCCCAATTGCTCTGGCTAATGTTTCCAGCACTATATTGAATAGGAGTGGTGATAGTGGACATCCTTATCTTGTTCCCGATTTTAGAGGGAAAGCTTTCGGCTTTTGACCATTTAATATGATACTAGCTGTTGGTTTTTCATAGATGGCTTTTATGAGATTGAGGTAAAGACCATCAATTCCAATTTTCCATAGGGTTCTTATCATGAATGAGTGTTGGACTTTATTGAAAGCTTTTTCTGCATCTATTAAAATGACCATAGGATTCTTATCTTTGGCTCTAATGATACGCTGTATTATATTCATTCATCTGCAAATGTGGAACCATCCTTGCATTCCTGGAATGAATCCCACTTGGTCATGGTGTATAATCTTCTTGATGACTTGCTGCATTCTGTTTGCCAGTATTTTATTGAGGATTTTTGCATTGATGTTCATTAGGGAGATTGGCCTGTAATTCCCTTTTTTGGTTGGGTTGTTCTCTGGTTTTGGTATTAGGGTAATACTTGCTTCCAGAAATGATTTAGCAAGACTTGCTTCCCTTTCAATTTCATTAAAGAGTTTGAGGACTGTTGGAATTAGGTGTTCCATGAATTTCTTGTAGAATTCAGCTGTGAATCCATCAGGACCTGGACTTTTCTTGCTTGGTAAGGTTCTAATTACATTTTCGATTTCCTTAACTGAAATTGGTTTATTCAGTATTTTTATATCTTCTTGATCCAGCTTTGGTAATTGATATGTTTCTAGAAATCTGTCCATTTCTTCAGTGTTATTTAACCTATGAGAGTAAAGATTTTCAAAATAGGAATTGATGATCTTCTGTATTCCCACAGGGTCTGTAGTGATTTCACCCTTTTCATTCCTTATTGCATGGATTTGAGTTTTTTCTTTTCCTTTTTTTAATAAGGTTGGCTAGGGGCTTATCAATTTTATTTACTCTTTCAAAGAACCAGCTCTTTGATTCGTTGATTCTTTGTATTGTTTTCTTAGTCTCAATTGCATTAATTTCTGCTCTGACCTTTACAATTTCCTCCCTTCTTTTGGCTTTGGTTGGGCTTGCTCTTCTTTTTCTAGATGTTTGAGATGTAACATCAGATTGTTTATTTGTGTTCATTTCATTTTCCAGATGTGGGAATTCACTGCAATAAATTCCCTCTGAGGACTGATTTCATTGCATCCCACAGATTCTGGTAACTTGTATTTGTATTTTCATTTGCTTGTAGCTATTGCTTAACTTCTTCTTTAATTTCCTCTGTGACCCACTGCTTGTTCAGGAGTGTGCTATTTAATTTCCATGTGTTTATGGAGTTTTAGCAATTTCTTTTGTCATTAATTTCCAGTTTGATGGCACTGTGATCAGATAGCATGCATGGGACAATTTTGATTCCTTTGCATTTACTTAAGCATGTTCTATGGGCTAGTATATGGTCTATTCTAGAGAATGTACCATGTGAAGCTGAGAAGAATGTATACTCTGATGTTATTGGGTGGAAAACTCTGTAGACGTCTACCAGGTCCATTTGTTCACAGGTTTGATTCAGTTCTGTTATTTCTTTGCTGATTTTCTGTCTAGTTGATCTGTCTCTTTGAGTTAAGGGTGTGTTAAGGTCTCCTGTGATAATTGTGTTATTGCTTATTTGTTTTTTCATATGTATTAGTATTTATTTTATATAGTTGGCTGTTCCATATTTGGTGCACATATATTTAAGATTGTAATTTCTTCCTCTTGGAGTTTTCCCCTACTCATTATGTAGTGACCTACTTTATCTCTTTTGAACATTCTTGGTTTGAAGTTGCCATCATCGATTAACAGAATAGCTACCCCTGCCATTTTTTTGTGTTCCTGTTGCATGCAGTATTGTTTTCCATTTTTGACTTTCAGTCTATGAATTTCCTTTTGGGTTAGATGGGTCTGTTGTAGATGGCATATGGTTGGATGTTGTTCCTTGATCCATTCTGCCAGTCTGTTTCTTCTGATTGGTGAATTGAGGCCATTTACATTAATGGTTATAACTGATTTATACTGGCTTGTTTTAGTCATGTTATCTTTCTGCAGCTGTTTCTTTACCTTTTCCCTCTACTTAATCGTTTGCCCCTCTTGGTGTTCTTCTTCTGGTGATCTTTTGGCATCATAGCTATTTTCATGTCTATCTAAAGTATATTTCAGTATTCTTTGCAGGGCTGGTTTCATGGTCATGAAGTTCTTCACCTGCTCTTTGTCATGGAAGTATCTTATTTCTCTATCAGTTTTGAAGGGTAGTTTTGCAGGGTACATTTGTCTGGGTTGGAAATTACATTCCTTTAGGGCTTGAAATACTTCACTCCATGCTCTTCTTGACTTCATCGTTTGTGTTGAGAAGTCTGCTGTGCTTCTGATGGGCTTTTGTTTATAGGTGATTTGCTTCTTTTCTCTAACAACTTTTAATATTCTGTTCTTATGTTGAAATTCTGGAATGCTGATTATTGTATGTGTGGATGTTGATTTAATTTGGTTATGGCTGATTGGAGTTCTATATGCTTCACTTATCTGTATGTCAGTTTCCATTCCCATGTTTGGGAAATTTTCAGCTATTACTTCTTTGAATAGTGTTTTTGTGCCATTTGTGTTGTCTCCTTTTTCATGTACACGTATCAGTCTTATATTGCTTTTCTTTGCATCATCTTGCAACTGCTGAATTGCTATTTCCTGATTCCTTCTTATTTTTAAAAGATGTTTCCTTTCTTGCTCACTAGCTGCAATCATGTCTTTGAGGTCTGAAAGTCTATACTCACATTCACTGAGGCAGCTTTGCCAGCTTTCAATGGCATTCTTGATTTCCTGGATGTCTCTCCGAATATGTTTCATGCATTCTAATTCTTTCTTGTATTGTTCATTCAAGGTTTCCATCCTTTTGCAGTGCTCCTCTATTTTTCCAACTATATCTTCTTTTGATGTGTTTAGCATTTCTTTCATTATGTTTATCATCTCTTGTTTTACCTGGGAGACTATTTCTAATCTCGGTTTACAGCTTCATGAAGTTGTTTCTTTACTTTAGTTGCTTTCATTTCAGAAGTCTCAAGTGTGTGACTTATACTTTCTTCTATGTCCGTGTCTCTTTGACTTGTTTGGGATGGACTGGAGGTGTAAGATTGCATTTTGCTCTTTCATGTTGTCATTTTCTTGTATTC
This sequence comes from Cuniculus paca, assembly GCA_004365215.1. Lineage (NCBI taxonomy): Eukaryota > Metazoa > Chordata > Mammalia > Rodentia > Cuniculidae > Cuniculus > Cuniculus paca. Next base: position 7,417 of record RJWT010049525.1, on the reverse strand, counting down.
CCCTTTGGTAGGTGAATCCAACTTGCACAGTTAAGAGGCTCCAAGGCTAGGTGAAATTCACAGTGCACCCTTTCTGCTCCAGCCAAGACTACCACTGTGGCTGCTCTCTTGCTGGGCAGTGGCTGGGCAAAGCCCAGGCAAGACCCCAGGGATGTTCCTAACTTCCTGGGTTGATGGTAGAATTGGTACAGGTCCCTACCAGGCTGCTAGCAAGGTCCCAAGCTCCACAGCTTGGTGAAATTCGCTGTGTGTGCTTGTAGCTTTTGCCAGGCACAGAGCTGTGGCTACTATACTGCTCCAGGGTGGCTGGGCAGAGCCCAGGCAGGACCCCAGGGATATTCCAAACGTCCTGGGCTGATAGTGGAATTGGTGCAGGTCCCACCAGTCTGTTCGAGAGGTCCCAATCTGCATGGTTCAAATAAGTTTATTTCTATTAGCCTTCATCCTAGTCCATGTTTTCATTATTTTGGATAGTGATTCTACTTATTCCTACATGTTTTCTTGTGTATGTATGTCTCTACTATCTCAATGTATACTTAAAATAACATTATTGCGAACATGAAATTGTTGTAACATATCTCATTTTTCATATGCATATTTAGTCATTCTAGACATTTATATGTCTTAAATCTTAAGAGTGTGCAAATACATCCCATTTTATGTTAATCTATATTTCACTGACTGGAGAAGTGAGATATCCTTGCTAAATTTATTGTTAATCCCAAGTTGCCTCCCTTAGGAACTATTGAGTTCTATTAAAAATTTTGTTGGATTTTTAATGGACTTGCTTTCAATTTAAAATTTATTTGGACAAAATATTTACCTCTATGATATTGAGTTCTCCAATGCATGAATATGTTATTATCTCCTTTTATTTAGCACTTCTTTTATGCCTTTCTATAAAGTTTTACCATTTTCTCTATAAAGTTCTTATAAGTCCTTTTGTTTTAAATTTATTTCTACTTTTATAGTTATAGTTCTGGTTGTTGTATCCTTTTTGCTGTTGCTACATTTTGAAGTGTGTTGATGTCATAGAAATTCCTGTGTTTTAAATGTGTCACCTAAAATTCATGCAAGAAGTGATCAAAATATATGGCAAATATTTAAATGTTCTAAAAGATTTACTACGGTAAGACACATTGCCATTTGTCCTTATCCAAATACTCCCCCTTACTTCAAACACACATTCCCTCATTCTTGCCACTTTCTGAAGAAGATCCAGAAGTCCTTTTTCACATCTTTAAAAGGTATGATTAAAAATAGGGTTAATACTTTTGCCATCAAATGAACAGCAGCCCCTGAAAACATTACAGCATGTCCTCACTCACCTTATCCACCATATCTGGTATCAGGCAACTTCTGACTCTTGCCCAAAGTCAGAATGACCAGGAAAGGTAAGAGTTTTGAATATATTCAGTACAGAGGAACAGTCATAGCAGTGCAACTAAAGACACTCAAGAAAGATGACATTCAGAGCTGCATCAGAAAGTGGCAAGAATGATGGCATAAGTGTGCTCGAAACAAGAGGGAATATTTTGAAGAGGGTTAACAGCAATGTGTCTTTTACTGAAACACATTTTTAAAATTTAAATATTCACTGTATTTTGGATCACACAGCCCATCTATTGGAAACAGTCTCAATGTAACAGTGTTGACGCATGAGACCTTTAACATGTAATTATGTCATGAAAGCTTTGCCCTCATGAATGATCTAATGACATATTTGAAAGAATGAGTTGTTTGTACGAGAGTGTGTTACTGATAAAAAGCGCAGCAGCTTCCCTGCTGTCTCCCACAAGTTGCTCTAGTGTCTTTCTGCCTGCTACCAGGGATGCAGCAGCAAGAAGGCTGTTGCCAGAAGTGGCTCACACTTGGCCTTGGACTCAATTCCAGATCTCTAAAACCTAAATCTCTTTAATAATTACCCTGCCTTACGTATTTTGTTATAGCAGCACAAAACTATGTCAGAAATTTTTATTTTCTTTTTTATATAATTTCACAGTTTACTTTCATTAGCTTTGTTCAGTGAAGGATAATTAGTTTCTTTGTCCCATTTATAAGATTTTTTTTTCCTAAAAATGTCTCCATGCCATCAGTTGCTCCTATAATGGAGTGGACAGAATTATCTTTCTGTGGATGACACTCAAGTTTTTCCACTAGAGAGACCCTGTTAGAACTAATCACAACTGCATTCTCCTCTGCATATGCTCCCTGTTTTCTCCACTCCAGGCCTCTCAAAGATTGGAGCCCTGGCCAATGCATCCAAGCAGGGGCTTCAAAACATTCCTTATGTGAATCTTCCAGAGTGTGGACGATGAGACAAGAAGTAAAAGCAGAGTCAAATTCTTTTGGCTTTTACTTTTAGCCATGAAATCTTGTCTCAGACAAAGCAAACATTTTGATTTCTGTTAGTTTTGTTAATTCTTCCTTTGATTCAAAAGCTTCACACTCAAAAACCCTAATAATTCTGGAAATTTATCAGATGATTTCCTGAAATTTTCTATTTACAAAACTATTTGTTATTAATGAGTTTTTTTTTCTTTTTGATGACTGTACATTGTACTTTATTTATTCCTGTTCTTGACAAGTGAGATTTCTCAGTGAATTTGGAAGACAAATACTTAAGTGGAATATCCTTTTCTTCATTTTACATGAATGTTTTCTATTAAGTATTAGGTTTACCATTATTTTTAAAAGTTCAAGTTTACTACTTTAAGGAGCTCCTGTTTTTCCTTGTTTTCTTGGAAGTTCTTAATTTTGAATGTTGTTAAACTTTATCAAATATTTGTGTTTATTTGCATTACCATGCACCAATTCTAGCTTCATCCTTTAACCTACAGGATTATACTTTTAAAATATTTGTTTTGTATTCACTTAATAAAGTTAATGTCATTAGAATGTATTTTAAAATAAAAAATTAAAAAGGTTCAATTTGTTAAAATTATACTTAAATCTGTATCTCTCTATCATCCTTCTGTTTATTTATCTATCCTCACAAGTATGTATGTATGTATGTATTTTTGGTACTTGGAACTGAACTTAAGACCTTGCATTTGCCAGGCAGGTACTGTGCTGCTAAGCTATATCCCTGGCCCACCTCCCTATTTTTCTTACTCTTATCTATTTTTGCCATCAAGGTAGGACATGCTTCATAAAATGATTTAGATATTTTTATGTTATTTTAATTACTGAAATATGTAAGCTATTTTCATTCAAAATCAGATTAAATAAGCTTTTCAAATTATCTACATGTATAAAATTGCAGTTACACAAGATGTGTATGGTCTGGAGATCTGTTGTAGAATATTATGTCTACTGTTAATACAACATGTGTGCACTGAAAAGTTTATTATAACAAAGGATAACAAGTTCTGGTAAAGATGTGGAGGAAAGGGAACTCTTGCACACTGTTATGAGGGTGTAAATAAGTACAAACATTATCAAAAACATTATAGAAGTTCCTAGAACAATTAAGAATAGAGATACCACATGACCCAACTATCCCACTACTGGAAACATATCCAAAAGAAATGCTTACATGGAGGAGACATCTGCATTCTCATGTTTATTGTATAACACAATTCACAATAGCTCCAAAATGCAAACAGATAAATATCCATTAACTGATAAGTGGATTTTTAAAAAGTGTGTTGTCTTAATTACTTTTTTATTGCTGAGTAAAACTATTCAACACCCAAAGGGGGAAAGGTTTATTTTGGTTCACAGTTTATAGAGGTTTCAGTGCATAGTTGACTGGCTCCAAGGCAGAGTGGCACATGGCACAGAGGCATCAATGAGGAGAAATAGTTCATGGCAAAAGAGGCAGGAGGCTGCAAAGCAGCAGTAATAAACCACCTTTTCCATTTTATTCCATTTGGCCACAAGCCTTTTGGGTGGTGCCACCCACACTCAGGGTTAGGTTTCCCATTACCCATACCAGAACTGTACTAAACCATTTTAGTTACCATACACCCTTAATCCCAGTATGACACACACTAATCCAGCGTCACGCAATGATGATCCAGCTACCTTCGAAATTCCCACCTATCAGCATGTAAGATGTTGGGGGACATCTAGAAATAAGCCATAATGTGGCATACACAGACAATGGAAACTAGCCATAAAATAAGAATGAAATCTTGTCGTTTGCAACATGATTTATCCTGGAGGATGTTATGTTACATGAAATAAACAAGGCACACCAAAAAAAATTGAACAAAGTCTCACTCATATGTGAAATATAAAAATTTTGGTCTCATAGATGTAGAAGGCAAAAGAAGAGGGAATGTTGATCAAAGGGTATATATTATGTTTAGAGAAGAGTGATAAATTGAAGATTTCTATTGTAAGGAATAGTGACTATAATTAACAATGATGTTTTTTAATATTAAAACATTGCAGAGAGGGAATACTTGTGATTCTTAATACAAAAATGATAATTATGTAGAGTAATGTATTTATTAATATCTAGGTTTTTCAGTTTCTCAATTTTTGTGTACTTCAAAATGTTACATATGATAAAAACATAGTTGCTACCAGTCATTTAAAAAACCCAGATTTGGCCTGGCATGGTGGTAGACACCTGTAATCCCAGCAGTTGGGCTCAGGCAGGAGTATTGCTATGCTATGAAGGCCAGCCTGGCTACAAAGTGGGTTCAAGGCCAACCTGAACTGCATAGTGAGACCCTGTTTCAAAAAGAAAAAACAAAACACAGTCCCCTTCACTCAAATCTGAATTCTATGATTGATTGATCCATAGAATATAGAAGAAGTGATACTTGGCATGAGTCCAAAACTGGAATTAATAACAAAAACAAACAAAAATCCTAAGAGCACACAGTTCCTGCCTTTTGGATCATTTTTGCCTGAAATCCTGCCACCACTGTGTGAGGAAGTTCAAACAGGCCACAGAGGGGGCCCTGTGGTAAACAAGTATAGTCCTTAGCACTTGATCTTTGTAGAGCCCTTCAGAAACAGTCAAAAGCAAATTGTAAGCCACATGACTGAGGCATCTTAGAAGTGCATCCTTCAGGAGATTATTGAGAAGAAGAAGAAGGGGTGGGAGAGGAGAAGGGATAATAATGGGAAGAGAAACATGATCAAAGTATGTAATAAGCACACATGGAAGTGCTACAGGAAACCCATTACTGTCTTTAATATGCACTATTAAAAATTAAATTCAAAAAACATATCCTTTAGCCTCTAGTCAAGCTCTTCTAGTTGACACTGTGAAGATGACATAAGCCTTCCTCATAGAGACCTATACATTGTATATGAAACCTGCACAAATTATTGGTTTTGTTTTAGGAAAGAACAACAGCAAATAGTAAGTCAATGAAAAGATGACCTAAATGTCGAGAAAAAATATTTGCAAATATGATAACCCAATAAAGGACTTCCATTCAGACTATAAAAGGTAAATACAAAACTATATGAAAACAAGTAATTGATTTTTTTTAACTTGGGGCATCATGGTAAAACATAACTATTCTGTATTTTTTCTAAGGAAATTATGTACTTTAGCATGATGGTAGTCATCTGTGCATCTCAGCAGCTGCTCCTTGGGGGATGCAGAAAACAATCTTTGTGTTCACACACTTGTTATGATGAAGAACAAGGTGTGTGCACAGGTGCAAAATGTGAAATCAAGATTTTTACTCACATAAGGCTCTATGTAACCTTTTTGTATCCCTGGGCATCATGGGGGAAAATCCACCCATATCATATTTTGTAATGTAGATATATGCTTTACCATAATGGAAGCCAGGTGTGACTCAAAACAACTATGCCTGAGGAAAACAGGAACTCATCTGTAAATTTACCCACGTGGCAGACTAAGTGCAAAGTATGTATAGGAGCTCCAAAGCAGCAACAGGTGAGTTTTGCTCATTGTTAAATTTCTGTGCATTTAAGCTTTGTTTGAATAAGTGTTTTCTTTTTATTTTTCTTATAGAATTAGTCCAATTCAGTACAATTCCACATGAAAAGCTAGACTTTCGAGTTTGCAAGGAAGTCAAAAGTGAGTCATCTGGTGTTATGATTTGTGTCTGGATGTACCCCCAAAACCTCCTGCCATAATACAGGATGGGCTTTTCAGAGGCGGCTAAATCTAAAGTTTATGATTAATTAATTATCCAATGCTGGGATTAAGACTTGTGAGTCCTATAACAGCCCTAGTTCAGGTAGCCTGCATACAATATAAGAGACAGAAAAAGGTTTGTCTCTCCCTTGTTTTTGTTGTCTTCTGTTGCCATGAACTCTTGCCCTTCTGCCACATTGTATTGAACTCAATCAGTTATGGACTGAAACCTCTATAAACTGTGAGTGAAATAAACCTTTTCCCCTTTAACTTTGGGTGTTGGGCATTTTGTCTCAGCAATGAGATCAAAGTAACCAAGACATAATTTGGTTCAAAGAGTGGGATTGTTTCTGACCATGCTGTTCAACAGCTTATCAGAATGCCTTGTGGGAAGAGTTTGGAAAGGTCTGGAGATGTCACCTGAAAAAGTAGAGATGGAATGCCTTAGGTTATTTTTTATGGGTGATTTTGGTCAGAGCTCAGAAGGAGAAAGCCAGGTAAGAAAAGGCTCAGGAGGTTTCTGATGAAAACCTCTGTCTGTTGGACTCCAGAGGATGTGTATTATGGGATGAAAGAAAGTTTGTCTGAATTTGGCTTGAGTCCAGAGACTTTGCCTGAGACTGAGATTAAGGGCAGTGGACTTATAAATATGGCTAAAAGTTCCCAACAGTAGCCATGCCAGCACCTCAAAATTTGACTGCCTTGATATTTCTTCTGTCAGATAGAGCAGAAGAAATTTTGATTGCCGAGAAAGAGCAGAATAGGAAAGATAGTCTGAGTGCATCACAAAAAGCATCATGACTCTAACCTTTGCAGCCTCAAAATTTCAAAAATGAAATATTTTGCTTTGAGAAAAAAGTCACAGATGATTCAGCACAATAGTAGCATAGAAAATTTGCTCCCCAGAATCAGATTCAGAGTGCTCAGTGATCCAGGCATTCTAATCCTACAGATGAGAGAGACAGAGAGACAGAAAGAGAGAGAGAGAGAGAGAGAGAGAGAGAGAGAGAGACCTGACTACTGCTTCTGCTGGCAGTAGACCTTGACATCATCCATGTGATTCTGGTTTTAGGTGCATGCAAAATGAAAGAGTTGTGGATTCAGGAAGTCTTCCACTCAGATTTCAGAAGGCCTGGGAGTCCAGGTTATGTGCCCCTGAGGGGGCATTGTGTGAAGTTTGGAGTGTGAAGCCAAAGGTACAGTGGAGACCCCAGAAGTTTGGAGAAACCAGGAATGTGGATCATCTAAGAAAAACTGTAAAAGGGAGCAAATCAGGGTCAGGAGAGAAGCCATGGGAGCTGCAACCTACAGAAGTTCCATAGGAGTGGAACCACCCAA
>RJWT010049524.1:0-10989 GCA_004365215.1 Cuniculus paca | reverse complement strand
TAGAACACAGAAGGCATCTGACCCTGGCGACTCCCTGATAATGGATTTTTAGCCTCCAAAAGTGTTAGAGAATACAATCCATTTTGGTAAGCCACTTAGTTTATGATTTTTTTTTGCAAATTAATTTTATTTCAAGGATAAAAAGAAGGAAAAGAAAGAAGAAGAAGAAAAGAAGAAAAGAAGAAGAAGAAGAAGAAGAAGAAGAAGAAGAAGAAGAAGAAGAAGAAGAAGAAGAACCACAAAATTTCAAAACATGTCAATTGGGGGCAACAGTGGTACATACATTGTGCATTGTCGTCCCCAAATGATTCACCCAGAGCACAAGACCTCTGCAGTCAATTGTCCAAACAATACCAGCACACATCTTTCTCTTCAGTGAACTCAGAGAAGTCAGTAGTATAACTATCATAACTTTTTATATACATATACATACACATATATATATATATTTTTTTCTTTCAGCTTCTCACATTAGTGAAACAATATGATGTTTACAAATGTGTGTCTTATTTATCTCACTAATGAGTATGTTCCAAGATGCATTCATTTACCTATAAAAGTCTCCAGGTTATCCTTGTTTATAGCTGAGTAGTACTCCATTGTATTAGAAGACCACATCTTTTTTACATTCCTCAGTTGATGTGCCTTTGGGTTGTTTCCAAGATCTGGCTGCTACAAATTGTGCTGCTATAAACATGGGTGCACATACATTACTGAGGTATGATACTTTTGATTCTTTTGGGAAGATACCCAGAAGGGGAATGATGATTTGCTACAGCAGCCCTGGGAGTCCATATGATGAGTTCTCTTCTCCCACCACCTGTATGTCTTATTATTTTGCTCTTGTCCTGTCTTCCAACACAGACATCTGCCTCAGTGTTGGGCACCTGAGCAGAAGTTAAATTTTGGACCAAGAGAATTTCAGTTTCTCTCCAGATGACTGGAGGTAATCTGTCTACTCGTTCTTAGTAAGTGACATTTAGGAAAACCAAAAAATGCAGCAAATGAGCCAAACAAAGTATGTGATGCATACATACATTTGAAAGAATGATGGCTATTTTATGAAAGCAAAAGTTAGCCTTCGAACCTCTGGAGTTGCCTATTTTCCCTTTCCTGATGCATCTCTCCACCTTCTACCACAAATGTCAGGCATTTTCATAGATTACTTTTTTTTTTTTAGCTTCACCATGTGACCTTGTCCCTCCCTGCCCTCACGTGCTTTTTAAAACAATATAGGACTTGTTTTTGGACTTTATTAAATACAGAGTATCATGCCTTAGTCATCTTCTTCCCCAGTTTTTTGTTTTTCAGTATTGGGGATTAAACCCAGGACCATCACACTGGGCTACATTCCTAGACATTTTTTAACGTTTTATTTTGAGGCAAAGCCTTGCTAAGTTACTAATTTTCCCAGGCAGGGCTGGAACTTGGAATCCTCCTGTCTCAGCCTACCAGAGCACTGGGATTAAAGGTGTGCAGTGCCATCACCTCTGGCTCTTTAGGCATCCTTTTAAAAGTTGATCACTTTTCCCACTCAGCACTACCCATCTTTTTAAAAATTCATCCATACTGATGTTTAACTGCAATTGTTTTCACTTTTTCCTGTTCATTATGGAGTATACAAACTCACTGATTGAGTCTACTGCCAATAGACAGTGTTGTTATCCTTAGATTTTTTTATTGCTAGTGCAAACAATGACACAAAAATTGTACTTTTACCGATTACATCGTTTTATTTGTAGAGAAAATATGGCAAACATGTTAGAGAGGAAATGCTGAACTTGTAAGAGATATTTTTAAATCTTTTTTATTTTTCATTAACTTTATGGAACATTTTAGATAAACATAATGATCACTTTCATCACAGGAAATTTGCACCTGTACATGGTATATTTTAAATCTTCCTTTATCCCATTCCCCTTCCCTCCTTTTAATCCATTTCCCCTCCTTATTTACAAAAGCATTGTTTCTATTTTTTCTTCCTTTTGTTTATAAATCTTTTAATCAAATTCTTTGCATTGTGGATGGGAAGCAGGTATCTTCCAATTTGTGGTCTGCTTTTTCATTTATTGGAATCTTTTATTGAACACAAGCTTTGAATTCATCTATCTTATTTTCCCTAGTTGGATTTACTTGCATACTTTTTGTTCTTTAGAAAAAGCTTTTGGAGGCCCAGGCCACACGCCAGCATGCCACAGTCTGATTTCATCACTATTTGCGCTGGAAAGTTCGGTATAAACTCGGCCTTGGCTCAGTAATTTCGTTTCCAGACTGTAATGTTGACCTAAGCTTGCGTTCCAGGCGCGGTCACCTCCGTCACGTCAGCACAGAGCTTCGGTGCCTGGACTCGAAGCGCGTCTCCGGTCTCCGGCCGGCCGACCTTGTCCTTCCCTGCCCTTATCCAGTTCCGTCATCCAGGGAGTGCTTCTTTTGGGCTTTGGGTTTGTGCCGGAGCAACTATCTATTTCTCGAATGTGCAGGTGAATCCTGCTGTAAAACAGAGCCTAATATGTGACACGGGAGCCTTTACATTAACTGTTAAGTTTTACTAGTCGATATTACGTCATTCAGATTTTTCTATTTATTCGCCAAGCATCAAGCTTTGGTAAGTTATGTATTTCAAAGAATATGTCCATCTCCTCCAAATGTATTGGGATAGTCACAACATTATTCAACTAAATGCTTTTCCTGTTTGTAGCAATCAGGGACCTTTTTGTTACCAAGTTGTTGATACCTACCTACCTTCCTTTCCTCCTGTCTCTCTTTCTGCTTCTCTTTTCTTTTGATCAATCTTTTAGAAATTCGTGAATTTTTAAAATCTGTTTTTAAAAACCCTACTCCTGACCTAGTAAGTCATCTTAGTCATATCTTTGCTCTGTATTTCATTTATTTGAATTCTTTAGGGTTTATTTTCTTATTTAATTTTGTCGGTCTTTTACTTATTTCTTAAATTGAATCCTTTGCTCTTCTCTTCTCAGTATTACTCCTTATGAAATGTATTTTTCAAGGTCATGAATTTGTCAATGCTGTTCTACCATTTTTGCAAAAGCCTGATTTTAATATGCAGTATTTTATGACTTTTTATTAAAATATTTTCTAATTTTATTTATTCTTTTACCTCTGGGTTATCTCACAAATACATATCATTTACAGGTCAAGTGGGGTAATTGTCTTGTTCAAATCTTCTCATCAGTTGTTGGTATTTGGTGTAATAATTATTCAAAGAAGTATGATAAAATCTAGAAGTGTAAGAATGGATAATAGTTAAAAGTGTTAAGTTTGGTGTTATATTTTCAGGTGCTTACAGATTTAAAATTGTTACATCTTTCTGATAAATTGATATTTCTACCTATATGTTACAATACCTCAGTTGTGAAATTGTTTTTTTCTGAGAGTAGTGCACCTAATACCGTTCTCTTAGGATTAGTATTTGCTTGGTATATCTCTTCCATTTGTTTGAATCTTTAACCTATGTGTTTATGTGTTAGATGTGTCACTTATACAATGTGTAACTGGGTTAAAGCAGTATGTAAACATTTTCTCTGGAAAATTAATTTACATTGATCATGATCATTGTGATCGATTTTGAGTTAATAGGAGCTTAAGTTTTAAATAGAAGTATCAAAATATTTATTTTGCGATCATTCTCAGTTTTAAATGAAGCTATGGGTCCTACTGGCAAAGTGCCTCCTAACAATGTATAACTAAAATATTCTACTGAGTAATATACTGCTATACTCAAATAGGGGATTAATACAATTTCATGTGCTGCTCCCACACCTTGAGTTGGGTATTTGATATTTGTAAAACAACAAGAGGTCCATTTTACTTTTGACTGTGTGGTTTTACTAAGAGGCTTTTGGGGCTTCTCCTAGCTACATACATGCTGAAGGAAAACCCAAAATAAAGAAGGACCTGTGTGACTGACTGCAGAACATACATCCTGAAGACCTGGAGCAGATGAGCGTCTCACAAGCGTGCCAAGCTCTGTGCACCACATCGAGCGTGTGTTCCAAAAGTTACAGAGCCAAGGGTGGTAAGAAGCGATCACTGACTGGAAACCGTAGCCAAGCCGAACCGTGCTCACCAGTCTCCAGCTGTGGGCAGAGGAAAGACACTCGAGATCATGCATCTGCCTTGTCACACACCAGCAGGAGACATTCGCACCAGGTACAGGGCAGCTGCTACCTGCTTACAAGGTTGCTTAGCAAGAAAGAGAAGCTTTCACAGTGTGTTTGACATAGAAAGAACCACTGACCACGTGGGTACTTGCAGAGAAAATAGTTAACTTGTTGGAGACTGCTGAGAAGTTACCAAAACAGTACATCATTGTGAAAGCGCATATGAAACAACAAACGAAATGCAACAAAACTCTATGATCTCTGTGGTAGAGAGCTTCGTATCATCCTAGCTCAGATACATCCTGAAACGGAAGGTGTGATGGACGGTCAGTGACAGCACCGCTCTCCTGTGACCAGTTCTATTGCTACCGTTTCTCTGTTCACGCTGAAGAGATAGCTCTGTCTCCAGGTACAGTAAGCACAAGTAAAAACTATACTGACATCCATATGTGTGTCTTTCTTTATATCTAGGCTCTAAATATATTTAAAATGTATCTTCTTAAAGCAGAGAAAGCTTTTTGGTTTATTATATTGTTTCAGTTACATTTTTATCACCTTTGTCAAAAATCTTGAAATTTAGGAGTTAAAAGAACAAGAAGACTTAACAACACAGTTGCAATATCACATACACTGATAGATCCAATCAACTTTATACTTGTCAATTAACAATGAACATTGATTTAATATCACAAATGCAGAGTATAGTGGGCGAAGTACATGCTGACTGGTAAAGTTGAAGAGCTATGATATCAATCTTTTAAAATATGACCACTCAGCTGTCTGTGGTGGCACATGCTTATAATCCCAGCACTCCAGGAGGCTGAAGCAGGAAGATTGCAAGTTCCAGCTCAGCCTGGGCAAATTAGCAACTTATCAAGAGACTCCATCTCAAAATAAAAAGTAGAAGCTGGGCATGGTGGCACACACCCTAATCCCATTGCTGGGGAGGCTGAGGCAGGAGGATTGCCATGAGTTCAAGGGCAGCCTATGCTGTGTCCTGAGTTTAAGGCTAGCTTGGACTACCTGATGAGATCCTATCTCAAAAAACTGAAAGTAAATAAATACATAAAATGAAAATATGAATAAATAAGCAATAAAATGAAACGTAGAAAAAGGACTGGGGATTAAGCTCAGCAGGAAGGCTTGGTTTCAATCCCAAGTACAAAAAAGTGACTACTCCAAATTCTAATGAACAGAATTTCAGTGATAACTGAATTTATTTTTATGGCACTTCGGTTTTACTTTTGTATGCCAAAATCTCATTCTAAATACAATGATCTTTGCTTCTTGTCTCGGTTTCAGTCAAATGATGATTTGGCATCCAGCGGTACTGATGTTGGCCAGATAAGTATGCTCTGGGGCTCTTTTGTCTACCTGCAGAGGATAAGTGAGGCAGGAAAGCGAGCCTTCATTATCGACCTCTTCCTTTTCAACATCCTCCAAGTTGTGAGTTTGTCTTCAGCCACAGAAGTCACTTTAGAATGAAAATACCCTCAAATGACAGGCTGCTTAAAATCTGTTTTCCCTTAAACACCCTTCCCCAGTAGGAATGAGCATCTATCACCCACCCTGGTAACTTCTGTTTGGATCTTGGCACACTGGCTCATTTTTGTAAATTCCTAACAATTGTTGGAAACTTCTGCACATCCAACGCTTGGTGGGACTGCCCACTGCCAAAGACACAGGACACACCGAGGTCATGAAACGATGTTGGGGAACTTCTGGAAAGCCTGCCAGAATTGGACAAATGCAGCCTGGCCTTGTGCATCAGGCTAACAGCTGAGGCACGAGAAGATGCCAGATGGACGACAGAAGGCACCCATCAGTGAAGATGGATTTTGATAGCAAGGGAAGACAAGGGGCCTCAGTAAGCTGCTGATGCCATGAAATGTTTATTTAAAAATCTTATCTCTTTATGAAAATAAAGCATAATATAATACAATTGAAAATGATAGGCATTTATTGAGTGCTTATGTGGAAGACACTATTTTAAATATTTTTCATGCATTACTCTAATTTTCCTCACAGTGATCCTATCAAGGAGCTGCATTATTATTCTGACTTTTTTTATTATTCTGATTTTTTATGTGAGTGAACTGAGTTGAAGACAGATGAATCAAGTTGCCCAAGAACACACAAATAATCAATGATTAAATGGGTGAATGGATGATATTATAACAATTCCACTGACAAATTTAGATCTCAGAAATGGCATGGGATTAGTTTGTTTTATTTCTGTCCTTATGTGGCAGGAAGATGGCAAGGATCCCTGAAGCCAGCCCTCACTGGAGCAGGAAGAGCACCTCACACCACCTCACGCCTCTCTGCTACCCTGAGAACCTCAGTGAGCCGTGCAGGAGGGGAGAGGCCCCACTCATCACATCTCCCAGGAGCCTTGGCCCAGAGGAACCCAGGTGCCTGGCCCATTCCCCTACGATGTGGAATGGGCAGCCAGCTCAAGAAGCACCCGGGACCCAGCAAATGGCTTGTCCAGACTGATGCAGGGTAAGTCCACTCTAGCAAGGGGGAACACTTTGCATACAAACCCCTAATTTATGGTTGGTTTTGCTATAGAATGATAGACTTAGTTCCTCTGGTCTAACATACAAAATCAATGGTTACTACAGTTTGTCAATTTCTAAATCGTGCTTGATGCTATTATTACTGCTCATTGTCCTTCCCTAGCTAGGATATCACGCCTACTGTAATCAGTTGTTCTCCCTTGTGTAACAATATTGGGAAACTCTGGGGTAGCAACCTCTCCACAGGCCTCACCGAAAGTATGGGGGCTGAGCCAAACAGAAACCACATTCCACTCTCAATTAGTTGGGAAGGCAGGATCTTGAGACAGACACAAACCAGGAATCTCCTACACACAGAAGATATCCATGGAAAACAGACTTTTCCTGGAGAGGTCTTGAGAGGTAGCAAAATTACTACCTACCACAAAAATTCATGAGGATCATCAACAGAAAACAAAACAAAAATGATTTGAAATAGAAAATGCCTAGATGAAGGAACAAAATGCAATCTCAGCTCTCCAGCCCACCCAGAACAAGTACACTGAAATTTCTGAAATGATAGCAGCCAAAGTAAAGAAACAACTCCACTAGGCTGTAGAGGAAATCAGAACATAAATAGTCTCTTAGGTAAATAAAGAAATGACAATCATAATGAAAGAATTGCTGAGCATATCTGAAGAAGACACAGATTAAAAAAAATAGAGGTGCACAGAAAAATGATGGAAGCCTTGAATGAACAATATAGGAAAGATATAGAATGCATGAAACAGATTCAAAGAGATATCCTGAAAATTAAAAATTCCATTGAAAGTTGGCAAAACTGCTTGAACAAAACTGAAGATAGACTGAACTAAACTTGTGAACAAATGGACTTAGTAGACATTTACAGAGTGCTGCACCCAGCAATATCAGAATACAAATTCTTCTCAGCTGCACATGGGTCTCTAAAATAGACTAGCCCATAGAACATGCTGAAATAAATGCAAAGGAACTAAAATTATCCCATGTATATTATCAGACCATAGTGCAAGGAAATTGGAAATTAATGACAAAATAAACCTCCAAAACTACATAAACACATGGAAATAAAATTACATCCTCCTGAAGAATCAATGGGTCACAGATAAAATTAAACAAGAAATTAAACAATATCTACAACCAAATGAAAATGCAAATACAACTTATAGGAACCTGTGGGACACAATGAAAGCAGTCCTCAGAGGAAAATTTATTTATTTATTTATTTATTTTTGGTACCAGGGATCAAACTCATGACCTCATGCTTACCAGTCAAATACCTCAGCCACTGAGCTAAATCCTCAGTCCCTCAGAGGGAAATTTATAGCAATGATTCTCACATCAGGAAAACAGAATGAACACAAATAAAAAACCTAATGATGCATCTCAAGCTACTAGAAAAAGAAGAGCAAGTCAAGACCAGAGCTCACAGAAGGGAGGAAATTATAAAGATCAGAGCAGAAATTAATGCACTTGAGACTAAGAAAACAATGTAAAGAATTAACAAATTGAAGAGTTGGTTTGTTGAAAAAATAAGTCCCTAGTAAACCTTATCAAAAAAAAAAAAGAACGAACTCAAATTCATGCATTGAGGAATGAAAAGGGTGAAATTACTACAGATCCTGTGGAAATTCAGAAGATAATCAGCATCTAATTCAAAAATCTTTACTTTCATAGGATGGAAAACACAGAAGAAATGGATAGATTCCTAGATGTGTGTGATTACCCAAACTGGATCAAAAAGATATTAAAATTCTGAATAACTCAGTATCAGTTAATGAAATTGAAAATGTAATTAAAAACTTACCAACAAAGAAAAGTCCAGGTCTTTATGGATTCATAGTTGAATTCTACAAGAAATTTAGAGAAGATTTAACACCAACACTCCTCAAACTCTTTAATGAAATTGAAAGGGAAGCAATTCTCCCTAATTCTTTCCTGGAGGGAAGTATTACCCTGACCCCAAAACCAGAGAACTCCCCAACCAAAAAAGAGAACTACAGGTCAATCTCCCTAATGACATACATGCAAAAATTCTCAATAAAATACTTGCAAATAGAATGCAGCAAATCATCAAGAAGATATACACTATGACTAAGTTGGATTCATCCCAGGAATGCAAGGATGGTTCAACATATGCAAATCAATAAATGTGATACACCACATCAACAGAGCCAAAGACAAAAATCACCTGATCATCTTGATATATACAGAAAAAACTTTTGATAAAGTCCAACACTCATTCATGATAAAAACCCTACAGTAAATCAGGATAGTCATTATCTCAATTTTGTAAAAGCCATCTATGACAAACCAACAGCCAACATCATACTAAATGGACAAAAATTGAAAGCTTTCAACCTAAAATCAGAAACAAGACCAAGATATCCACTATCACCACTAGTATTCAACATAGTTCAGGAAACATTAGTTAGAGCAATTAGACACGAGAGATATAAGAGGATTAAAGCTAGGAAAGGAAGAAGTTAAGTTATCATTATTGACAGATGACATGATACTCTACATAGAAGACCCCAAAAACTCCAACAAAAGACTTCTAGAATTAATAACCAAATTCAGTAGCATAGGTGGATACAAAGTTAACACTCAAAAATCAATAGCATTTTTGTACACAAACTTCAAACTCACTGAGAGAGGTATTAGGGAAACCATACCCTTCAGAGTAACATCCAAAAAAACTGAAATACTTAAGAATCAATCTAACAAAGGAAGTAAAAGAGCTATACATTGAAAATCATAGTAGTCTGAGAAAACCAATTGAAGAGGTTCTTGGATAATGGAAAGATATTTCTTGCTCATGGATAGCAAGAAACAACATTGTGAAAATATCCACACTCCCAAAACTCTTATATAGATTTAATGCAATCCCAATCAAAATATCTTTAGCATACCTCACAAATCTGGAGAAAGCATTCCTAAAATTCATCTGGAACCAGAGGAGACCTAGAATAGCAAAGACAATCCTGGGCAACAAAGGCAAAGTAGGAGGCATCACAATCCCTGACTTGAAACTATACTAAAAATCTACTGTGATAAAATCAGCATGGTACTGGCAAAAAACAGACCCGAGGATCAATGGAATAGAATAGAAGATGCATACACATTATAAACACACTCAGCCACCTATCTTTGACAAAGGGGCCTAACATGTTGACTGGAAGAAAGATAGTCTATTTAATAAATGGTGCTGAAAAAATTGGCTTTCCAAATGCCAAAGACTAAAGCTAGACCCATGCCTATCACTATGCACTAAACTAAAGTCAAAATGGATCAAAGATCTAAATATTAAAACAGAATCACTAAATCTACTGGAAGAGAATGTAAGTAGAAATCTTGAAGACTTTGGGGTAGGCAAACGGTTCATGAACAAAACGCAAACTGCGCAGGAAGTACTTCAAAGAATCAACAACTGGCATCTCATCTTATTAAAAAGATTTTGCACATCAAAAGAAATCACCAACAGAGTGAAAAGAAAGCCCTGAGAATTAGAAAATGTTTTAGACAAGTTTCAGACAATTCTTTACATGTTACATAGTTATATAGAACATACAAAGAATTGTAAAACATCAGGCCCCCAAAATTCAAAGACCCAATCCAAAAATGGGCATCTGAGATGAATATGCACTTCTCACTCAGACGAAGAAATACAAATGTCAAATAAATATTAAAAAATGCTCAACATCATTGGTCATTCAAGAAGCGCAAACTAAAACAACACTGATTGTTTTCCATCTTACCCCAGAAAGAATGGCTATGATGAAAACAATCATCGAAAAAAAAAATTAAAAAAAAAAAAAGAAAAAAGTCATCCAATAATAATGCAGGAGGGGCCGTGGGGAAAAGGGAACCCTTTTCCACTCTTGGTGGGAGTTTAGACTGGTGCAACCACTGCGAAAATGAGTGTAGAGATTCCTCAAAAAACTAGGATTAATGGTCCCATTTGACCCAACTATTCCCCTTCTGGGTATCTTTCCAGAAGAATTGAAAACACCATACCACAATGATATATGTGCAGCCATGTTTATAGCAGCACAATTTGTAATAGCTAAATTTTGGAAAGGGCCCAAATACCCATCAACTGAGAAATGTATAAAAAAGATGTAGTATTTTTATACAATGGAGTACTACTCAGCTATACAGAAAGATAGACTCAAGGCTTTTATAAGTAAATGAATGCAACTAGAGACCATACTCATAAGTGAAATAAATCAGACTTGCTTGTGTAAACATCATATTGTCTTCCTAGTATAAGAAACTGAAAGGGTAAATAAGATCCAAAAGGTACAATAGATATTGTGAAAGAGAAA
>RJWT010049523.1:0-10976 GCA_004365215.1 Cuniculus paca | reverse complement strand
TGATAATAGTGCTAACTCTGGATCACATTTTGAAAAACACTGGTCTACAGTGGATCCTCCTCTATGTAAGAAAAATACTTTAATGTATACATGTAATCTTCTAAGTAAACTGTATTTTCTATAGAGTATAGTATATATTATTTGTGATATACTTATCTCCTAGAAAAATATGAAATCTTAAGAATATAAATATTTTTTAAAATACTTTCTTTTTCCTGAAAAAATGTCATTTTTGATTGTACCCTTAAACACACAATAAACTCTAACCAAAACCAATGAAAGATTTTATTACATCTCTTCCTCTGTCGGCCCCTTCTACATATTATTCTACCCCATACAAAATAAAATTAAATTAATGAGGGGAAGGTATTTTTACGGCAAATAGGAATATCATCTTTTATATTTTTGTTAAAATTAACAGGAAAAAATCAAATAATTGAAAAAATACATTTCTATTCCATTTATTGCATAAATGAAGTAAGAGACTCAGAGGAGTTGTATAACTTGCACCTAACCTCCAATTTTTATTTAATCACTTTTACTTGATATGTTATGAACACATATGATTTAAATCAATAGTCATCTACCTTATACTTTCACCTCCAAGTAATCAAATACCTCTGGAGATCTTTTGTAAACTCCAAGCTAATTGTGATTTCCTAGTTCTTAGAAAAATGCATCCAGTTTTCTATTCTTTATTAACAGGGAAGACAAAAGTAATTACTAAGTTCTTACCTATTTTTTTTAGAACATTTCCCTGGAAAGATAGGCATTAGTTACATTATACTGTGGAAAATGAGACTTAAGCTAAAAGATTTATCTATAATCACACATTGGACCCAGGACTGGTTTGTCTAGGACCCAATTACTTTCTTGTACATGAAACAAAATAAACATCCAAGTCAGTTCATGTTAATGAACCACAATTAATCTCATAATTAGCTGAGTTATTTTTAGAATTGCAGTTCTTGATATCAATGCTGAAAAACAGTAAATATTCTTTATGTTTTAAGTATTTCAAAGATCTCACTATCAGGCTATAAAGGTAGTATTGTAAGTAATCTTGTTGATTACCTAGTATATGCAAAATAGATACACAAATTCCATATTTATCATCCTATTTAATATTCATAACAACTGTAAGACAGGTACTATTTTTGACTTCACTTCACAGGTTTAAAAAAAAAACTTAAAAACACTTAAGTGATTGAATAACCACTCAAATTACACAGCAAGTAAGTAGTAAGGTCAGAGCTCAAATGAAATTCTGTTTGATTTAAAATCTTACTAGCCTATCTGTGGCCCTATCCTGTCTTGCTACTTGCACTTTTAAAAGATCAACTATTGGCAGAGCATGTGGGACCCAGGAAGACAAGGAAAAGTCAGCAACTCCCAAGAATCAGCCATGCTGGGACTGGGAGGAACCGATCAAGGATCCAACTAGCCAGCCTTTCTGCTAAGCCGCGCAAACGGTGTGGGACCAAGGAAGAGAGAAAGTCAGTGCCTCCTGCAAGCCTACCCGCATGCAGGCTGAAAATCACCAAACCCTCTCACCCCATAATCCACCAGCTGGTTTGGAGGTCAACCTTAGCTGATAGCAACTGAAGTACAAAAAGCACCTGAAGGATTGTATTGTTAGGTTGAATTTACAGGCATAGGGTTGACAGTCTGAGCATGTATAGGAAGGATAGCAGTATGCAATACAGTAAATATGGGGTTTTTTTCCTGTCTTGTTTTTAAAGTCCAATAATGTTCTCACTGTTTTGTTTTATTCTTACTAATTTTTTTTCTTTGTTTTACTCAATATTCTCTTTTGATTGGTTTTATTCTGTTTTGTTTTGGTCTGATTTTGCTATAACTGATGGAATGGAAAACTACTGTGAAGATAACAAGATATACTATAGTAGCCATTGTTGTTTTCCCATTATCCTGCTTTGATATTCTGTACCAATTTCACTGCTGTGTTTTGATTGGATTTACTCTGTTATGCTTTTTTGGGTTTTACTATCTTTAAAATAAAAATAAATAAATAAAAGATCAACTATTGTAAAGTGCTGGTACAACAAAAGTGGCTTTGAATCAATTAAACATTGAGCCTATTTCAGAATAAAAAATTTATGGTAGAGTAGAAGGGGAATGGTGCAAAGCAAACATCTGGTAAATTCAAAGAAATTGCAACTGAAAGTAACTAGGAGACTGACTTGTTTAGCTAATACATGTGACTGAGTGTGTGGGCCACCAAAACAGTCACCTTTAGAAAACACATGCTTATCTAAAAAATGCCATCACAGCTGTAACACATTTTCAGACCAGCTATAAGTCTGATTACTTTGCATACATAATTGTGGTTGCTCCTCTTTTTTCTTTTTTTTAGCAAAAAAAAAAAAAAAAAAAAAGAAAGAAAGAAAACTCATCCTATATTATCTAGTTTTTGAGTGATAATATTTGGATTAGAACAACTTAGAATTGACTTTGAACAACTTTTTAGATATTTTCTTAAATCAAATCCAATCTTTGGAGAACACATTTGTTAACATTACTATATTGCTGCCATTCCCTAAAATCGCAATTCCAATTATGAACATAATTTCCCCCACCCCCTGAAGTGCTGAGGGTAAACCCAGGGCCTGGCACATACTAGTCAAGTGCTTTACCACTCAGCTACTCTGCCATGTACTTCCTAAAATGAACAGTTAAAGTTGTCTGGAGCTATAGCAGTGTCATCAATTAAAAAAGTACTTTTAGTCTTCCAAAGTGTTATGGTTTATACCTAGATGTCCTCCCAAAGCCTCACACACTCACAGTGGGGCTTTGGGAAGGTAATTGAATTGTGAGGGTTTATAGCTTACTTGCTATTAAGAAGTAAGATCTGATCAGAAGTGGATCACTGGAAGGGGGTGTCTCTGCCTCTCTCTGTGCCTCTCTCTCTGTCTCTGTCTCTCTCTCTCTCTTTGCTTTCCTCCATCATGCCAGCAGCTCTTTCTCCTCTGCCATGCCAACCTATCTTGGAGCCGGGTGACTATGGACTGAAACCTTCACAAAGTGTGAGCCAAACAAACAAACATCTCCTTCAAGTTGTGTGTGTTGACCATTGTGTCTCGGAGTCAAGAAAGTAACTAAGACACAAGGTGAATATTTTGAATTTCCAAAATGCATTCATTCAAAATTAAATATACCCTGCTATGTTTATTTGAAAATGAAGGCAAAAAGGAATTTTATTATGAAAGGAAAGGGAAAGATATTTGGACTTCAACATTATGATCTAGTTTTGGACTATATTATGCAATTTTTTCAAAAAGAATTACAGTTATAGGACTTTAAGAAAAAAAAGTGGTACAACTCACTCTTGGTTCAATAATTTTAGCAGATCATTCATTCCAAGGCCAGTGACTTGGTTAGGGATGGAATCTCAGAGACTTTTACTTGGAATCAGCTACCATTCAGAGTCATATAAATATTCAAGGCAGATTTCATTTACAAGCAGAAAAACCATAACAGTAGCAGATATGTCAATCAAGAAAGCTTCAAGTTACAGAATATTTAGTTAAATGTTAAATAAAGAGCAGTTTTTCATACACAACAAGAAGTCTAAAGGCATTTAGACTAATAGAATAGCTCAAAATTGTCACCAGGATCTCAATTCTTCCTATTTTTCCTTAGTATCTTTTGGAGATTGACTTTCAATTTTTGTAAATTGCTTCATGATTGCAAGATGGTTGCTCCACCTCTATATATCACGTCACACTCTAGGTAGGAGGAAGGAAGTAAGGCAAAGGGGCAAGAGGTGGTAGCAGCTTTGTCTGTTCCTTTTTCATCAGATAAGCAAAAGTATTTCCAGAAGACCCGTCAGCAAATATAAATTTGCCAGAACTGTCAACAGCTACTAGTGGCTGGAAAAAACAAACAAACAAAAAACAAAAACAAAAACAAAAAACCCTGGGGAGTTAAATATCCAATTTTGTAGTCTCTAAATCAGAGTAAGCCAAGGAGGAAGGAGGTTGAGAATTCATGTTGAGTGAGCCAAATTACAATGTCTGTCTCAATAGGGCTGACATTTTACTAGGCAATGTGTTTTCACACTTTGTATCATTAAATCATCACAACTGTGGGAGTTGTTCTTTGTTCTTTTAATTTTGCTAACAAGGGAAGTATAATCTAGAGTGGTTAAGAAAATTGTCCAAGTTGTCAAGTTTATAAGCACTGGAACCAATTTCTATGTGGCTCTAGAAATGCTGCTAACATAAATCATAAACTAGACATGGTGGCATATATCTGTAAACCCAGAATTGAGGGAGGGTGGAGTAGAATAGTGAATTGAGTCCTGCCTGGGAAATGTACAGTCTCAAAATAAAAATTAAAATGGTTTGGCAATATAGTTCAGTGCTAGAGTACCCTTGAGTTTGACCCCCAGCACCCTTGGTCCCAAAGGAAATCGCAATGGCATGCAAACAGCTTTCCCAAAGACTGAGTATTCAACTTGTTCTTAGAAGGCAGCATGCAGGGGACTCTTTAAAACTCTTATTGGAGTCTTACATAATGATCATTCTCTTACAAGCAACAGGTTTTGTTGAAAATTTTCTAAAAGGAGAAAGTCAAGGTCTCTTGGAATTAACCGCCATCTTCCATTAGTCACCGAAGCCCTCACATAACTTCACCCACTCATGGAAGATTTATACATGTGGATTATTTAATTAATACCTAGTTTAAATGTTGTCCAAACTTGGTTTGCATTTACTGATTATAACAAAGTCCTCAATGTGTGCCAAAGAATCCACTGTCTCCTCCATTTTCCCCTATCATATATACAGCAAGACCTGAATCAGACCTATAATCATGTTAACAAAAAACAAAATAAAACATATTCCCTTGGTCAGGTAGTAAATATCCTCCTTCAAAGTTGTACTGTCATATAGGTTATTATGGAATGAGCTAGAAACTTTTGGTAGGATTTTTTTCAGGTAGTTTTTCTTTTCTTTTTCTTTTTTTCTTTTCTTTTTAAAACATATCTATAAGCTGGATGTGATGGTGCATGCCTGTAATCCCAGTACTTGGGAAGCTGAGGCAAGATGATAACTGTGAGTTCGAGGCTAGCCTGAGCCATGTGGTGAGTTTAAAAGCAGACTAAATTACAAAGTGAGAACCTGTCTCAAAAAGCAGAAAGAAAAAAAAAATTAGTAGTCTTTCTTTGGGCTCAATATAGCTTTACTTCCTAGAATTTTTCAGTTTACATTTAAATGTATAATTCTTGCAAATTCAGTGCAACTGTCCTCCACACTAGGCTCAAGCTCTCCTCATTAATGCTGAATGAGTTGGTATGTCTTAATAATCTCCAACTGTGTTATCTTCCCCTAGGTGCAATCTTATATTTCACAAGGTCAATACACTTAATGTACATACTTACTGGAAGTGTTTTTATCACATCTTAAAATTTTTGTTTGTTAAAAGAACCAATTTCTAAATTCACTGTTCATTTCTTTCATTTGTTTTTCTAAGTATCAAGGAAAATGCTGTTTCTTCCATTAGTTGGCGCTCCCCTTCCTTTCATTTTTCCTCTCCTAATAACCAAAGTTCTAGGTTGAAGGAGTAGAATGGTATATCTGACAAAAAATAACATTAGTAAACTATTTGCCAAGTTGTCTTCAAAATCATTGAAAAGTCAATTGCAATATGAACAAACTAAACACTTGCCAAGGTAGCATTATTTTTTCCAAAAAAAAGTGTCCTTGTAGTTTTGAATCAGGAGAATGTGTTCAGAGAAAAGTATTTAGTATCTTGCCCAATTAGGTTTTGAAAAATATGGCACTTTCTGATAACAAAACTTCATTGTTTATTACTATCCTTATAATTAATAATGTACTACAAAATTCATTCCCTCTCTCCACTCCCAACTATTCATTACTGTGAATCATCAATAAAACGATGTAAGAGGAAAATTTTGAAAAGAAGTTAGCAAAGGCCTTAAAAACAGCAATTTACATAGAAGCAATTATTTTTGCTAATTATATATAATTCTTATTCATTAACGTATATCTCTAAGGATTTCTTCTAGGCAAGTTTTATTAAATTGGTGTTACTATTAATCAATAAATTAATTAGTTGATTAATTTATATTTCTGAATAGTTCTGTCTCATCTTCTTTTCCCTTCCTGCACTCTTGCTTTTATGTTTAATTCTAAGGAAAAGAAGTCTGGCACTACCTTCAAAATAAAGAATTGGGAAAAGTTGTGAAAAGTAATTGGTTTAAGGGGGTGGGTGGTCTTAAGGGCTTAGGGCCTGAACGAACCACATAAGGTTAGCACCCTCTCCTTCTTTCCCTTTACTGAAAGTCTTGCCAAATTCTCTCCTTTCCATCTATTAAAAATGGTTGCTTATTAGAGCCAGTTAAGAGCTGCTGGTTCTTTTACCTTCCTGGTGGCTCACAGGCTCTTTGAGGAGTGGCATAAAATCTTTAGTGCTTTCCCATGGCCTAGAATAGGCTGCACAACTGATCTACACAAATTTGAAATGATTAATAAATAAATAGCTGACATAAAAAGGGAGAGAAGCTTCATTAGACATAAATGCCCTGCTTTTCTCTCTGCTTCTTGCTTTCTCCCAGCTGTTATAAGGCATCAGTGATAAAAACAGAAGCCAGTTACATAGTGTCAAGAGAAGTGGTGCTTCATAAATTCAAATAAGCAAATAAACATCTAAACAGTTCTGGAGAAATCGTTCAGGAGGTTTGGAGGGTGCTTTGTAGCCATATCAAGGCGTGAAATAACATTTGAGTTGGAAATGGAAGTTGAGTGTGAAATAACAGGCTGTCCACATAGAGAGATAAAGTCTCCTGTAGGACTTTCCTGTAAATGACAAATCGGTACCTCCAACTGGGTTCTTCCGACCATTAACAAAACTGAAACGGGTGGTGGGTGGAGGAGTATCCAGGATGTTTTCAAGCAGTAAGGCCGTGTGGAAGCAGCAAAGCAAAAGTCCAAGACTCCACAAAGGGGCGAGAGAAGAAATCTTTTAAGTGTTTTCCGCCTGCCGGGGACAGTCAGGCCAGCCTGCATGAGATTGGGGCGGAGTGATTCCGGGAGCGGGTGCCAGGTTCGGGGAGGGCCGGGGTGCACAGACGGGTAGGAGCCCAGCAAGTCGCCTCTCCCGGGCTTACCTGGCGGGGCGGGGCGGGGCGGGGCGGGGCTCTAAATCCAGTCCCCGCAGTGGGTCTAAGGGGACCTGGCAGCTCCCGCCACACCGCAACGCCTTGGATCCAGCACCTCACTCCCGAACCCTGGCAGCCCCTGCTGGACAGGGTCGACTCTCAGTGTGGGTACAGGGTTCCTCACCGCGCACCGCGTGCGGTCGTGGTGCAGGGCACGGTCTGCAGTTTCCGCCCGGGTCGCGGTGCCCGAGTTGGTGTATTCCCCTCCGCTCGCCCTGGCGCCCTCCCCGTGGGGGGCCCGGGCCCCCCGCTAAGCGCCGAGCGCCGTGAAGCGCTGCCCCGCGCCGCCCGAGGCGCTCAGAGTTGGCGGTGCGCGCCGCAGGACGGTTGCAAACTCCTGGCCAGGGCTCGGCCCGCGCTCTCCTCACCCAACCCCGCCCCGCTCTCCTCGCCCGGCCGCCTCCGCTCTTCGCTTTTAGGATCTTCTCCTTCAGAGTTTGGATAAACCCGCTGCCCGTAATCAGTTCTGTTGGAAACGATCCGATGGTTTTTCTACTTATTTGAAAGTAGACTGCAGAAAATGCCAAGAGCGGGGTGGGGGAAGAGGGAGGAGTGTGCGTGTGTGCGCGCGTGTGTGTGCGCGCGTGTGAGTACGGGGGAGGGGGCTTCCCTCTCCCGGAGGACAGACAGAATGATACATACTGTCATTAACAGTTTTGACCCACCCAGACCCCACCCTTCGGTTGAATCCATCACACGGTCATTACAAAGGGGTAGCGCTGTCACACTGCTTGCCCCGTTCGCGGGGCTCCCGGGCTGGCTTAATGAGGTGCACCCAGCCGGGGCTATTGTGCGGCGCGAAGGAGGCAGCAGCGAGACGGCCGCGTCCGAGCAGCGACTGGCACAGCCCGGCTGCAGCCGCCCTGCGGCCGCGGTTAAGCCCGGACCTCCAGTGGACGGATGCCTCTGAGAGTGTCTTCCTGGAGGAACCCATCGGGCCGAGGAAGACGGTGGCAGGGCTAGTGAACTTAGATGAGCTTTGCTGTCCGGCAGTGGAGCTGGCTGGAGGCAGTGCAGTCACTCGGGTAAAACGCGGGGGTGCTGGGGGCGGGGGCGGCAGCGGTGGTTTAAAGCCCTTCCTCGGTCAAAAGGCGGCTTGGATCAATTTCCCCTCCAACCACTCAACTCTCCTTTACCTTTTGTTTTGTTAGCTTGGCTTTTTCCACCCCCTCCCTTCCCGGTCTGGTGTGAACCTTGCGTCTCGCTTTGGGGTTTGATTGTGCATTTAAATGTAATTCTGATTGGTGAATGTTCTCTCCTTTTTGTTGTGATTACTAGAGATACTTTAGTCCTGCCTTCCCAGTTCTGCGCCCTGAACAAGCAGTTTTGAAAAATTAAGTGCAAAAAGCATGACAAAGCAATATGAGGTTGCTGTGGTAAGTGAACTTTTAAACCAAAAATTACCATTTCTTCTCGTAAGCTCGGTCTGTGGGTGGGTTAAAGGACTCCTCACACATAAAAGGTTGGGGGCTGGGAGGAGGGGATGATTGCACAGACAACAGTACTTCTGATTTTGTTTTTCTCTCTACTGTGGTCATTAGGCAAGTTCTGTGCTTGTCTATTATAGACTATTGGGATGGTAATGGGCTTGATGCATTTAAAGTGGGTGAGAGCTGGCAGTTAGCGGGAGAGAGGTGCAGGACAGGAAGTCCGGGGAACTAGGTTATTGTCTGGTTTCAAAAGAACGGTGCAGCTCTGACTTGTGAACCTGGAAGAGCAGCTGGGTCGTTCCTGATGAAAATCCTGAAGGAGAAAAGGAACCATGGGGTCACCCTCAGCCAAGTACACTGGTCTCTGTGCCCTCACCTGCACAGTTAACCTTCCCCCTTCTTCCTCATACTTCCTCAGGTAGCAACTGCAGAAGCCCTTTATTCTTACACAAAGGTTAAATGCTGATTTATGACCAAATAATACATTTGGAAGATGATAAGCCTTAAAAGATTTAAAGAGGAATTGCATATGACCTTCCTTACTATTGCTTTTTTCTCACCTCTATCCCTTTTTAAACTAAAGTGTACAGATTCATTTAAGAGTCCTTCTTCAGCAGCCTTTTAAAATTTTTTATTTGTTTTAAAATAGGAGGTCTATTCCAGGCAAGGATTACTGAGTTTTATTCATTTATCTCATTCATTATCTGGAAACAGCTATCCAGTACAGTGTTTCTTGCAAAGTGATTGATGCAAAGTTTGGTGAAAGACTGAACTTTTGTCCTGAACTTTCCTAAATTTTTTGGCCAGATTTGTACTTTTTAAAAAAATCTGGCAGTGTTCAGCAGTCCTAAAACTTTTTTTCTTTTTGTGACTCTAGTTGCTTTTTAACTTATCCAGAGCTGTTGCTATGGAGACGACTGGGATGCCCTATATTGTTATGGACCTGCACATTCTTTGATGAAAAGAGTACATCTAAGTTTTCCAATGAAGGGATGGAAACAAAAATGTCCCCTAAAAGGGATTTGTTCTCCTTTTGTTGAGCCTATTACAATCCCTATGCATGTAGATATGCTTGCATGTGCCTAAATTTCTCAAGACCTATTCTGAAATATTTTGAGCAATTATATACTTCATACAGTCAAAAGAAACAAAAATTTTTAGATTGTACAGTATTGCAATAGAGATTAATGTATTTTATTTGGCATCTCTTTTAATAGCTTATGTTAACTGACTTTTTGACTATTCTACATGAAGTTGTTGTCACTCAATAGCTACCACAGCAACTTATCAAAGAAAAGTGATACCTTAAAAGTCAGCTTCCAAAGTCATCAGTATTGCTTTTAATCTTACTATTTGCAGTTATCACCCTTAAAAATGTTTTCAGTTTCAGAGCTTCAAAAACAAATGACCAACTACATTACTATTCTGTTGGTACAAGAGGAATCAGTTCAGCAAAACTTGGGAAAAGAAAATCTCAGAAAATTTTGGATTAGAATATAATGTTATATATATTTTAATAGTAAACTTTTCACTAGGGTGCTTTTCTTAGGTGTTAATATTAGATCTCAGATAGTCAGCTAACAATGTTCTTAATTGTATAATTCACTTTGGACTACACTTCCAAACAATTGTATCTATTTAATTTGATAATTAATCTTGAACTACATTAGCACTATCTGGAGGTTTTAAATAAATATCTTGAACTATATTTATATACATAGTATTAAAGAAAGAACTTATCTACTACTGCCTGTATAGACAATTATGAGTAAATACATGCTTTGTATATGTAAACTTAGATTACTTTGACACTTTGAGAAAAATGTCACTACCTAGCTAAGTCATACTCAATATCAAACAAGAACTCAACTTTACTGTAGTTTTCACTTACACATAAATACTGTTTCAGTTGAAGACACTCATAAAATCTTGTTATTTAACATAAGTTAGGTAATTGAAAATTATCTCCTAAATAATAATAGTGTATGTAGTTTAATTTCTTTTGTATTCCTGATGCTTTTTCTTACTAATATCATAATTTTTTGCAAATTTTTAGGTTACCAAATATTTTCAATGTGGAAATTTCTTCACATTGGAATGCAATATTGTAATCAAATTTTTTTCTGGAAACTCCAAATCTTTGAACTTATAGAAATATAGCTATTTGTGTCTTATTGGCACATTAGAAATACTGTGACCATGTCCTGATACATTCACTGACTCTTAGCTCATTAGAATAAATATTACAAATAGAAGTAAGATTATAATGTTCATAAAGGCAACATTCTAAGCACGCAACAAAATTCTAAGTTTTCAGCAAAAGTGGTACTCAAAGAAATATTCAT
>RJWT010049522.1:0-10983 GCA_004365215.1 Cuniculus paca | reverse complement strand
GCTTGCAGGATGTATCTTCCCTTTTTCCATCTAAGCACCCTTTTCTTCTTGAGCACTTCTTTTCTTCTTTTCCTTCTCTTCTGATTTTTGCCCTAAGTACATTTTAATCTTTCACATTTACCAATTGTTCCATCCAATTCAATGAACAGCACAATAAGAACCTGGAAAACACTGCAGGTCCCTACATCACCGAGTAACACTACTGCAGGGTCTGCTTGAGATACGGGGCCCAGCTTCTGTGAGCTCCAGTTAGCTTCACTGGGTTCCATATTCTATTCCCATAAACCATTTAGAAAAGTTTTGTTTCTGATGACCAGATGAGTGTGGGGAAAGACCATAGTTTGGTTCCCTCAAGTGCAGACCCTAAGAGCAGTAGTTCAGGGAATACTAAGGGTGTAGTTGAAATGAGAAGAAGGAATGGAGGAAAGACAGAAAGGGTGCATTTAGTGAGAAGCACAGCTTGGACAAGGGGAACACGATCCCACCCAAGACCCTCAGGGAGACTGTGGGGTGCACTTTAGAAATGTCTCGTGGTGGGGGGCACTGGGGGATTTATTAAAAAATCCTCCTTTGTTGATGGTCACTCTTGGGGGAGTAAACTTCTGGTACTTCCGGCCTACTCCAATCCAGACAGGGCACGCACCTGCAGTCAAAGAAATGTCCTTAAAGAAGCCACTTGCATACGCAAGAACCAACTTCGGGCAGTGTTTTGGCTAGACCTAGAGGATATAACAAAGCAAAATTGGCATCCGATACGAAATGAACTAGGAAAAATTAATTGTATCTTTAAAACAATCTGTGTGTGCTTAAAGAATTTTCTGTTATGCTAAACAAGGTGTGTCAAATTTCTCTGAGGGAAACACTTAGAGTACATAGTCAGGGATCATACTTTGAAAGCACTTACAATCTAATGAAGGAGTTTAGATGGATTTACAAATAAGTATCATAAAAGAGACAACGTGATAAGAGCTATAATAAGTCATATGCAAAGTAAGCGGTAGCAGGGATGGTCATTTTCTAGGCAGAAAGGGAAAGACACAAAAATGACTTCTTGATTTTTACATTCAGATTTGAGGAGACTTCTCATACAGAGGAAACAGAATGATCACAGATGCAGAATATGGGAATAAGGAGCACACGGTTGGAAAATGGAAGAAAAAATTTGGGTCCATTTAACCTGACCTTGGGAGAGTAAAGGTGTGGAATCGGGGGATTTTTTATCACTGCACTAGATCAATATCTGGGCTTCTACTGCCATGCCACATGATTGACAGGCATAACTAATCAAATCACTGTTTCTTATTGAGCCTAGATGAGCCTACAGAATTCATATAAATAAATGTCATGTATGTTAGTTCTGTGTTGATTTTTCTCCTACCTACTTCCTAGGCTCAATTTGAGCACTACAAAAGTTTGTTTTGAACATATTTGCAAAAAACAAACAAACAGAAAGCCTTAACATATGAGTTAGAGGAGTGGTAGTTGCTGTGTGAATGTGCACTTTTTGGGACCCAACTCTTCTAATCTCCAATTGTCCACATTCAAACTGTTGTCTCTTAGGTTCATTCCAAGTATATATCTAGTCTGTATTACTAAAGACTTGAGGCAATAAGGTTGCCTCCCTTTCCCTTAAGGAAATCAAGGTTTCAGTGTCTTTTAGAACAAGGATCAGAAGGATCCATCAACAAGAGATAGGGAAATAGACAAGGTTAATTGGGGAGTTGTAAACGAGTTCCTGGCCCCATTGGTGATTAGCAGGAGTAACTTGACCCCTCTGAATCTGTTTCCTCAGTTTCCAAAGAGGATTATCATTCCCAACACGAGCACTTGATGATGTCATTGTGAGAATCAAATAAGTTCATGTACGTTTGGCATTATTCTATCTAGCATTCTGTTTCTTTTGTTTTAAAAAAATTAAAGAACTTAATTTTTTAGAGCAGTGTTAGATTCACAGCAAAAGTGAATGGAAAGTGCAGAGTTCCTGTATAATTATTCCTGCGTCATTCCCACAACCTTCCATCCACTAATGTCTTATGTATCAGTTGCAAGAGAATTGTGGAATGGTAGGCCAGTAATGTAGGGTGTATGTGTCTGAAATTGCTGTGTACTAAGTTGTATGATTTTAATATTTGCCTTAAAATACATGTTTCAAAGGAAACTTCCTTTTTAAGGAAAATGTCTGGTGATACTAAGCACCAAGAAAAGAAGTAAAGCAAAAAATTTAGATGATAACTTTGCAGGTCAAGTATATTAGTTTATGCCACAAAGAAACTTCTCCTCTCCAATACCTACCATCCTAGCACAACCCAAGCATGTATTTACATGTATTCACTTTGTTCTCAACAGCATGAAGTGCTACAGAAGGTGACTGTACCCAGTGATTTACTCATGTATGGCGCAAGTAATACAGACTAGATCTGAGCTTTCTGACTCCACATTATAACCCCATCAATTTCCTTATCTATCTATATCTAAAAATACTGTTCAACTCAAATACTTAAAGAATTATAAGAATGAAAAAAAAAAGAAATCAAAGCATTGCTATTCTTTTCCATGACTTCAGTTGAGTGCCAGAGATTGTACTCCTCGACATCAGCTGCCCTTGGCTTGCACAGTCATGGCCCACTTCAATTATTGTGCAGGTCTGGTCTTACCTACAGCTAACCTGATGCCCTTATGCTTTGCACAAATGTTAGAAGGGATAGATTTACAGTTAAATCAATATTTAATCTAATGTACCTCTCTTGACTCCATTTGTAAAATGGTGTAGAGATCTTGGATAAGAACATAAGCTTGCAAGCTGCATCATAGCTATTTGCAGAGCAGTAAACTCAAGAAGGAGACATGATAATAAATGCAGAAGAGTGGCAGATTCCTCAGCAAAGAACAGTGCACTGTATTTCCTCCCCTTCCTCTTTTTTATTAGGGATATGGAAAAAGGAGTCAATAGTGATTTAATTGTGCCTTTACAAATGAGGCTCAGGATTTCAGTATCCTCAAAGACATTAACAATAAAGAAAAATACTTTAGTAACATGAGTAGGAATTCCTTTTGGTCATATATCATAACATTTCATGGGGTATTTTCATTATTTGGAAAAGAAAAGGCTCTACTCATGGCATTTATCATGTATTAAATAACCATATACATACTGAGTGAACTTAAACTCAACTATTTCATTAACCATGTAAAACTGAAATGTATGGGTACATTTTTAAATTCCCTGATTCAAATGATTTGTCTAAAGCCATTGAGATTGTAAGGTTCCAATTAGAAATGAAATTCTTGGCTTAATCTTCTAGAAACTGATTGAGTTTCAATTTCTCAGTCTGAAAAGTAAACCGTGGTCTGTGGGATTGATGCAGGTGATGAATGAAGTAAGCTTGAATCATGGAGAAAAAAATGAAAGGAAGAAAGAAAGGAAGGGAGGGAAGGAGGTGGAAGGAGGCAGGAAAGGAGAGAAGATAGCAGAGAAGAATGAGGGGGGAGATAGAAGGAAGAGCATTGTACCTGTAGTGATCTGAAAGAATCAAAGTCTCTTAACAGTAAGTTTTTATGTCTTTCTTACTGACAAGATCAGACTCATTTTTAGTGAACAGTGGACACTGGGCTCCAAAACTGTGACCTAGGATGAGTACAAAAGAGGTCATCAAACTGAAGGTGAGAAAGGTACTTGGTTTGTATCTGTGTTTGCATAGTAAGTACCATGTTCTATTCTGAGTATATGGCTATTTGAGAAGGTTTGAGGGACTGGGAATCAAGTCCCACCATAAAAACCTAAAGTTCATACATTGTAGCAGATGCATTATGAAAATATACTCCTTGTTCTGAATTTGACTTGATTTCCAAAAGCCCTAGCAGCCATAAGTAACATGAAAAGTAAAAAAGAAACAAGCTGAGTTATGTACATGTACCTACTCTCCAAAATGAATGTAAACTTCATGTACTGCAAACATGTAATAATAAATTTAAAAAATTTTAAAAAGAGATTTTTAAAAGGAGAGAGAAAAAAGATCCATAATAGGCTTCTCTCCTTGTAAGAAATATCCTGAAGTAATAGGTACCTTTTTGATGCTTTGATGCAGGCAGCAGAGTTCACTGATGAAATGATGATCATTTCATATGCCTCATAGAGTTACTTAATTGTGACTTTATGGTATGAATCCTTTGCTGTGATTTTACTGTCAATGAAACCATGATCATGTATAACATCACTGAATGTGGAACAAGAAATTAACATAGGTAGGGTGAAAACACTTCTAAATTAAGTAGACTAATTCATTGAACTTGAAACTTTGGACACCTTCAGTCTTATGACCTTTTTTTATTTTAAAAAGCAAAGGATAGAAATAATACAGAATTTAAAAAAAAACAGTAAGAAATAAACACTAGTTAATACATTCCATATTGTTATCTTAGAAGCAGCTGTTCAGGTTACAAGATCTAGGCATAAAAAAATGATCAAACAAACAATGACAGCACAAACTTCTTTTTGATGAACTAACAGAGATTAGTAGTGTAGTTATCTTGCACATACATACATACATAGTTATATGTGTAAACCTGCATACATATAATCTTTTCCTTTCTTCCATTTCTCCTTTCCCCTATCCCAGTTGTTCTTTCCTTTTTAGTACTTTCTTTACCTTTCATTATTACAATATCTATTTTACATTTTGGGTCTTATTACTCTTTCAGTTCATTATAATTATTATTTATTTTTTACACTAGGGAAACAATATGATATTTACAAATGTGAATCTGATATATTTCACTTATGAGTATAGTCTCAAGTTGCCTCCATTTACCTATAAAAGCCTCAAGATTATCTTTTTTATAGCTGAGTAATATTCCATTGCATAAAAATCTACATCTTTTTTATCCATTCTGCAGTTAATGAACATTTGGGTTGTTTCCAAGATTTAGCTATTATAAATTAGTGACCTTTTTTATACTCATCCTATGTCACAACTTTGGAGCCCTTTCTTGTACAAAATCATTTTACTGAAAAGTTACCAAATACCTAACTTTACACAAGTAGCAGTTTTAATAGCTATGATATTTTAAACTACTTAATGTGCTGTTAGTAAACTGGAATTTTGTTATAAGCATACAGTGTGGAATACTTTCTCTACCTGGAGGACATATGTTAAAGTACATGTGGGTAATCTTATTTATTTATTTATTTATTTATTTATTTATTTTGAGACAGGGTTTCACTATGTAGTTCAGGCTGACCTTGAACTCACTATGCAGAAGCCCAGGTTGGCTTTGAATTTGCAGCTATACTCCTGCCTCAGTCTCCCAGGTGCTGTGATTACAGACATGCACCATCACACCCAGCTAATCATTTGTTTTTAAATTGATGCTTATATGCACCTCTTAATCCTAGTGGCAGTTGTCTGATTATATCAATGCATAAGAGAGTATTAGACAAAGCAAATGTGGTCAAAATGAAGGGGAGAACATATGAATAAACCATGTGAGAGTCACAGCCCTTCATGTATTTCCTCTTTTTTTTTTTTTTTTTTTTTTTTTTTTTTTTTTTTTTTTTTTTTTTTGCAGCACCGGAGATTGAACTCACGACCTTGCGCTTGCCGGGAAGGCGCTTAGACCGCTGAGCTAGATCCCCAGCCCTGTTTTTTGAGACAGGGTCTCACTATGCTGTTCAGGCTGGCCTTGAGCCCACTTTGTAGCTCAGGCTGGTCTCGAACTCACAATGATCCGCCTGTCTCAGCCTCCCGAGTGCTGGGATTAAAGGCGTGAGCCACCACACCCGGCTCATGTATTTCCTCTTTAAGAGCACATTCTCACTGTGTGTATCTGATATTTATTTCATCATATTAGATGTAACTAAACAGTCAATTCAAAAACCATGAATTATGTTTTTACTGACTTCTAGTGTAAATTAGATTGTACCACTTCTGTTGTGTTCATCCAAAAAGATTAAACCAGTTCTTTCCTTAAAATCCATGTCCAAGAATTTTTACTTGGCTCCTGATTCATTCATAATCTTTCATCCACTTAGTCAATACTTTTATTGACTGAATAGTTTACCTGGTGCTATGGTAGATGTGGCAATAAATAAGACTGTCTGTGCACTTAGGGACTGCTATGATTTGGTTGGATGCACCCTAGAGGTCCTTACATAAAGGATTGATTCCCCAGGGCAATGGTATTGGGGGGGTACAGAGGATCCTTCCGTCATTAAGGCCTGAAGGTTATTACTGACCCCAGGCCCGTTGTCTCTGTGTTTTCTGGCTCAATATTTGAACATTCCTTCCAATATGCTCCTCTAGCCAGAAATCCAAACCAATGGGCCTTCCACTCTTGGACTTAAATCTCTAGAAATATGAACCAAAGTAAACCTCTCTGTGCCAGATGTTTTACTGCTGTGACACCAAGCTAATACAGAGAGGTGTTCACTTACAGGGAAAAATGACACAGAGACAGCCCCCTCGTATGAGGCAGAATGAACTAGAAGAAAGACGTAAGTGTTGAGAGGACTGAGAAAAGAAGTTTGACTGGAGCTCGTAGAGAACTGGAGACAAAAGATACCTTGAGGAACAAATGGAATTAAGGTGGTTACTGCAAAGAAAGGGGTTCTTTTGATCCCCAAATACACTTTCTCCTTCCAGACAAGGGAATCCATCTCTTCTAATCTTACTGTAAGGATGATTACATGAAGACGTGTTTAAGAAAGTGAATCATATGAGCCAAGTAGTCTGTGTTGTGTATTAATTATTTCACCTAGACGTGCCCAACTTCATTTAACCATGACAACTAATCTAAAAAACAAAAAACCCAAGACATCTTTTATTTCCTTCACTGCCAATACAAAAGGGACTAAAACAACATAAAAATAGTTATTAAAATGTTAATAAATTTGTCTTTTAAGCCTTACTTTTCTCACCTACAAAATGGGCATTGTAATTATGCTTGCATTACCTGACTTAAAGGTACCCTATTCAAATGAGGTAAAGCAAGTTAAAGCAAAATACAAACATAAAGTACTCAATAAATATTCTTATGCCCATACAGAGTCTCTGACTGGTTCCTGACCCACACTCCCAATCTAGTGAGTGCCTGACTCTTTCTATTGAAACTACCTGCGTAGTTCTCAATTTCAGGTCTTCGAACCTTCTGCTTATCTTTGAAGTCTTGCCTGTCTTTCTGATTCTAACTCACCATGTGTGAGCAGAGCATAGGCTGCTACCCTGCAGTGCCCTGTTTTACCCTGACCATCATTTCAGGAACCTTATTTCAGGACCAAACTCCTTCTATTCTAGTGTCTTGTTCCTGAACCCCGGCCAGGCCA
Source organism: Cuniculus paca (assembly GCA_004365215.1). NCBI lineage: Eukaryota > Metazoa > Chordata > Mammalia > Rodentia > Cuniculidae > Cuniculus > Cuniculus paca. The sequence continues at coordinate 3,665 of RJWT010049522.1, read as the reverse complement.
CAGTGTTTTCAGAACTCTTTACCCTGGGTCAACAACTCCCTATTGTTTAGTCTCTCAAAATTCCCAACTGACTTCCTTTCGCTTCATTCTCAGAAGGTTTAAGTAGGGAAGTGATTCTCAACATTAGCTGTACATAGGGATCTATATTCATCGGTTTCCATCACTGTGGCCAAATACCTGACATACACGATTTAAATGAGGAAGAGTTTATTGGTGCTCACAGTTTCGGCAGTTTCAGTTTGTGATCTGCTGGCTCTGAGGGAAGAATACTATAGTAAAAAGGTATGGCGGGATAAAACTGCTCATTTCTTTGGCAGTTAGATGCAGAACTTGTTAGAGGAGCACCAGAGAGAGACATATCCCCACCTCCAATTAGGCTGCGTCTCCTAGGGGAGCACAGTGCTATGAACATGAGTGAATTAATCCACCAGTAAGTCTAGCCACCCCATGATCCACTCACCTTGTCGGGAGTCTCAGTCCCATGGAGTTAACAGTTGAATTTAACCATTACAGGATTCTTAGGTTATCAGAGAATTTATAACTTGAATAAAAAGCCAAACAATGTGTGGGCATGCCCTTCCCCCACCCATTCCCCTGTGATGGGTCTTGAGTAGTAACGTCGAACCTATGACACATATTCTACAGCAGGCTTTTTGTATCATCGAAACCTATTAAAGTTTTGCCACCTCTGGTCGGGAGCATAGTTTAAGAATCAGGATTTTTCCCAACTATTCATGTGATTCCAATAATTAGCCAAGATTGGGAACTCCTGATTCAGAACTTCCCAATCAAGTTGTAATTTAGGATTGCATGAAAATTGATGATAACCCACTCTTCACCTGCATTGGATGTGGTGACCAGAATTAATAATAAATATGACTCCTGAGAAACAATATATCGTCAGTACTGGAGCCAGATTGATTGTGAGACTGATTTGAAATGGCAGCCTAATACCACTGGATTACCAGTTCTCAGGTAACAGAACCCAGTAAAGAGACCAAGACTAGATATGGGTGTACTAGCACAGCATTGTTTATATTTTTCTCTTGGGTTTGGGAAGAGGGGAGAATCCCCATAAAGATAATGGGCATAGGGTGCTCCCTTCAGCAGGCAAAAATAAAATTTTAATGATCCTAAAAGTTAGCTTTTAGTTTACATTCATTTGTTCACATTTACAATTTGGGATCACTTTGACCTGAGAAATCTTGATCTTGTCCATGTTCAAAATGTTTGATAGGGCCGGTGATATAGCTCAGCGGCACAGCACCTACCTGGCAAGCACAAGGTCATGAGTTTGATTCTCAGTGTCAAAAATAAATAAATAAATAAATAAATAAATAAATAAATAAAGTGGGTAGAAATCTTAGTGTCCAACATTTTTATCTTACACATGCGGAAACTGGAGTCCAGAGAAGACAATGATTTAAGTAGAAACAAGTTAAACTATTTTAAGAGATGGGGAAAATTACTATCATAGAGCAAATTACCATCATATGAATGTCCTTTGATTTGGAAAAACCAATTTCATAGGTGTCACAACTAAGTTAGCAAGATCATGTGACTTGTCAAGATGACACAAAGGTAATGATAAACCAAATCCTAAGGCTAAGTTTTTTATTTCATGTCCAAATTTTATTTTACTATCATACCCCACAAAGTTCATCTTAGCAAACAAATCTAGACAGCACGGAGAGGCCAGAAAGCTAAACCCAGCAAGAACAGCACCAAGAAACAGGATGAGTGAACCCAGTTCTAGGCCTGGGCATGAAACATCCTGGGTTGCTGAGTAATAGGCTGGAAGTGAGCAGAGACCTGAGACTGAAGTTGGCCTTGAGTGTTTCTGGACTGTTTTCATGCCCAGGATGAGTGGGTACCAAAAAGTATCTGAACCAGCAGAATGATATATCTGAAATGACTGCTCAGATACAGCCTCAACATAACAAAATAATTTAATGGAGTTTTTCACTCTGATTAGATGGTTTCAGACCCAGTTTAGGATGACTGATCATATTCCCTCTGACTCTCTCACATGCTCCCCCCTGGGGAAGATGGCTGGAATGCATAGTGACAAGATTTAGTGATGTAGTCTCATGGTTTATCTCTGTTTTATTTGGGTGAATATTATAAAACATACATGAATTGCTTAAATTAAGAATAAAAGTACTTCTGTGTCTTTTACCTATGTTAAGAAATGATAAGATAAAATAGTGAATTTCATATTAAAGAAAATCACATAAATTGATATTTTCATTTGTAGAGACACTATCTTAGTTACTTTCTATCACTAGGACAGAATACCCAACACCCACCAGTTAAAGGTGGAAAGGTTTTTTTTAGCTCACAGTTTGTAGAGGTTTTAGTCTATAGTCAGTGGGCTCCAAGGCAGGGTGGCATGGATGAAGGGCATGACAGAGGAGAAACAGTTTATGGCAGGACAGGCAGAAGATAGAAGCCTTTCTTTCCCTCTTTCCCTTTATATTCCATTCAGGCTACAAGCCTATTGGTTGTTGCCACCCACACCCAGGTGGGGCTTCTGCCTTTCAGCAAATACATGTAGCCACTCCCAGAACTATGCTAAACCAATCAGTGGACTAATCCAGTTATCACTTATTCTAGTATTACATACTCTTGATCCAGCCACCTCTAAAAGTCCCACCCATAAACACATGAGGCTTTGGAGGGGAATATCTACCTATAAGCCATAACAGATACTATGAGTTTTCATACTCTGACTTAGAAATAGGAGCAATATCATAACCAATAAAACAGAATGCCTTATATTCCAGAAATGTTTCCTCCATGGAAAAAAGAGATCTTCAAGAAATCTCTTTTCCCCATCCTGTGAAGATGTTCCTTACTTTTAAAGTGGTATGTGTGTGTGTGCGTGTGTGTAAATTATCTACATCATTTGAAGTAGGAAAAGGGTAGAAGAGCTCAGGAAGATAAAGGGAAGGGGAGTTATTAGTAGTATTCAGAATAAGGTGATTAGAGTTTAACAGAGCAACAGACTTTCACATCATAATTCATTAACATCATCATAGGCATTTTTCTACCCACAGCCTCTTGATCATCGTCTTATTTACTTTCTCATTGCTGGGACAAATACCCGACACCCATAAATTAAAGGAGGAAGAGTTTAGTTTGTAGAGGTTTCAGTTTGTTTTTGGCTGGCTCCAAAGCAGGGTAGATATTGTCCATATAATTATACGGTAGAAGTTTTAAACTAGAATTTTACCAAAAATGAAGTAAGCTTGTAGGCACCACTGTTTCTTTTCTATATTCACTTATACATGATATTTTTATAATAAGAGATTAGACATTTTGAATACTGGTACTGATGACCATGCTGCAATGTTAAATTTCCTTACTAGGGAATGTTGCTTTAAAAATAATAGGAAATTTCCAAGAATAATAACTCATCAAATTAAAGGTCATTATCAACAAATTAGAATGTATTTGGGAGTTGTGTTAATGATGCATGTTAAATATATGAAGTGGTATTTTGGTGTAGAAATACAGTGAATGTCTTTGTTTTCCTGTTTCTTAGTGATTTTTTTTCCTATTACATTTGTGTTACTTCTACTTTTTTATATGTTTATGTCATTGGAGGTAGGGAAGTTGCAACATTGGTTCTGCACACTGGCAATACACGTCACAAGCAGGTA